>JAQZBX010024912.1:0-29859 GCA_029593785.1 Cabassous unicinctus
TTTTTTGTAATAGTAAACTTTATTTTTAGAGAAGTTTTAGATTACAGAAAAGTTACATCAAAAGTATAGAGGATTCCAATATAGCCTAGCCCCGCCCCCCCCACTCACATTTGCCCCTGTTATTAACATCTTACATTAGTGTGGTACATTTGTTACAATTGATGAACCAATATTGAAGTATTGCTAGTAACCAAGGCCATAGTTCACATTATGGTTTATACTTTGCACTGTACAGTTTTATAGGTTTTAACAAATGTCTAACGATATGTACCCATCATTGCAGTACCATATAGAAACAATTCTAGTGCCCCCAAAATACCCTGTGTTCCACCTTTTCTTTCCTTCCCCACCCTCCAGAACCTCTGGTAACCACTGTCTTTATATCAATGTTATAAGTTCTTCCATTACCATATGCTAATAACTACTAATGATGATAAATTTATTTTGGTCTGGGATTGTACCCCCCTCCCTTATATTTATTCATTCCTAAATCTTGAGGAATTTAGGATGATGTCTTTACTGTTTCAGAGTGAAAGGGAGCTTAGGTATTATGGGGCAGATGGAACTGTTTTGCTTGCAGTTGTAAATATTTGTTGTTTTTAAGGATGGGACTTATCCATCATCATCATTTCATTAGTTGTCCTGGGTGAATCCAAAGAACTGGGGGGTAGGTGTTGGTCGCAACTATGCTGAGATTCAAGGCTCAACTGGTATATTAACAGATCAAAGATTTAAGTTGCTGAGATTTATATTTAATGGGTATTATGATAATTATAGGTTCAAATAAAAGGGGTAGAAGAGTTATGAGTAGGGAACTTATATAAATAAGTATAACTCTGTTATATTGGAGAAATAGATTATCATATATTCCAAAAGAAGGTCTGTTGACAGGGTGCTGATTTTGTGGGGTTGTGAGCCTTGCATATAGTGTCTGGATGTCCCTAGAGCCCTCCAGAGCACTTTTGTTTGAGGCTTTGATTAGTGTGGCAGTTAGTGAAATCTGTCTGAGACCTGCGTAAGTGTAACCTCTGGAATGACCTCCAGACTTACTTTGAAATCTCAGCCATAAAAACTCTTTCATGTTTAATGTTTCCCCCTTTTGGTGAAGGTCTTTTTCCAAATGCATCTTTGGTTGGTTCTTGGCAGAAATCCCTCAGGACCAGGGCCAGGGAGGCTGATCCCTGGTAGTCATGTCCCATGTCAGGGGGCAGGAGGTGGGTAGTGAGTTTATTTGCTGGGTTTTGCTTAGGGAGAGGACACATTTGAGTAACAAGGAGGTTTTCAGGAGGTAACTCTTAGGCATTAATTATTATTTGGCTATGTTTCAATTTTACAGAAATAAGGTTTATAAGTACAAGCCTTAATACTGAAGGCTTAGCATATTGACCTGTTTTCTTTTATTAGGCACTGCCTATATACTCAAGATTTTTGCCATTCTATTTTAGAAAGTAGCAGAACTCCCCAGGATGGGAGTTTAATATTTTGTTGGCTACTATGTGGAACTTCACCCACTAAGAAAACACACACATTCATATCCCATAGAGGCATGCCCTGGTGCACCCTCCCCACATCCCCCCAAACACCCTGCACCAGTGATGCTCTCCTACCATAGATCTCAAAAGAACACTCCCATAATTGTGTTCTCAACCACAATCATCAGCATCCCCAGAGTTCACTGAGCCACACATTTCCCTGTTCTATCCTCCAGCTTTCCCCACAGCACTATGGATGGCCCAAACCCTCCCCAAACCCCACTCACACTCATGCCCCAGCACCATCAACCACACTCACATGCTGTACCACTGCCCAACCACCATCATAGATTCTGCCCAGATTGAGCATCAGTTCACCACTCTCTCTACTCCCTTTCCATCTCCTGGTAAACTATCTTCCAGACTCTACCTCTGGGAGTCGGCTCAACATCCTTAGTTCATATCAGTGAGATCATGCAATATTTTTCCTTTAATGACTGGCTTACTTCACTCAACATAAAGTCCTCAAGATTCATTTGTGTTGTTGCCTGTGTCAGTACTTCATTCCTTCTTACAGCCGAATAATATTCCATATTATGTATCTACATTTTGTTTATCCATTCATCAGTTGGTGGATACTTGGGTTGCTTCCAACCTTTGGCAATTATGAATAATGCCTCTATGAACATTATTGTGCATATATCTGTTCGTGTCCCTGCTTTCAGTTCTTCTGGGTATTTTTCTTGTCGAGGGATTGCCAGATCATATGGCAAAGACAATTCTTAATGAGCCCAATGATTGAATTATTGAAAGAACAACTTACATTGTTCATTTGGAAATATAGGTTTAGGAAAGCATGAGACTTTTTCAAAAGTCTATTTTTGTGATGTGTTAATGGTCTTTGAATTGACTAAATACATAAAACAAATTGCTTTTTTTTTTTTTTTTTGAAATTGAAGGGTTTATTTTTGTAAAGTGGAAGGAAAAGACTGTGGTCTTAGAACTGTATCCAAGTGATTGCAGCATTTATAATGAAAACGTATGTCAAAAAGTATTATAAAATATGTTGCAATATACTATTTTTCATTAAATGCAATTTCATGTTGGCTATAGCTTGTAGGTTATTTGCATTTGGTACTTCTTTTTCACTCCTCTTATTTCTAACCATCCTTTTTTTCTTCAGTACTCTTTCTCTCTCTCTCTCTTTCCTGGCAGTGTTTAATTCATATCTCTAAAGTTTTACATTTCTTAAAACTTTTGGACCTTGGATTTTCAGTAAATAAATTCTCAGCAATGCATGCAAGTCTTATAAACAGTTTTATGCAATAGATTAAGGCACAATGGTGACACGTGACTCATGTAACATGTAGAAATTCTAAGCTGAATTTCCTAAAGACTAAGTAAATAAACACTCAGAAAGACATGAACTGACTTGTCAGTGTCAACATTTATAAATAAAAGTTGCAGCTTTCATGTGACCATTAGACTCTTTCATTGGCCAGATGAGTATGTGAAAACCACACCTGCCTAAACACAGGGGAAAGAAGCCTGATGATGAGGTAACTACCTGAAGAACTAAAAGTAGAAACAATGCAAAGCAATTATCTCTAGTTGGTGAAACTTGAGGTAATAGGTATTACTTTTCATTTATCATTTACCACTCATAGCATTCTGTCCTGTTTGAATTTTTTAAGCAGCAATAGCACCAACACCACAAAACCAGCGCCCCCTACCTTGACAGTTTGGATATGGAATTTAGGTCTTCCAGCTTTTAATGAATTTCAGTTAAAGTGATCTTGTTTCTACCCTTAGGGTACCTGATATGTCACCTAGTCCCCTTTTCATGTATTTTTATATTTCAAATTAATATATAATAATAGTTTCTAAGTAGAGGCATTTAAATCCATAATTTCTATTTGTTACTGTATTCCAGAAACACTAATGCCAGAATATAATTTGGGAACCTGGCTAAAGGAAAACCTCACATGGTGAAGTCAACAAACTGATAAGAGAAGCTTATTGTGAAACACTCTTGAATGTGGTTCAGTGTAGACATATTGCTTTTCAATGTCAAAATAGAGGCAGAGTTCACTGGAAAATTTGGAGCTGAAATGAAGCATGCCTAAAGTAGAACCCTTGAGCAAACACTCGTTTAGCTATTCCTCATAACCACAGTCATTGGATGTAGACACTCATTGCCAGGTGAATTATTATCTTTTCTAGTTTGCAGATGCAGAAATCGATAGTTCCCAGAAAAGTAGACATGCTCCTAGTAACAAATCACTGCCAGCCATTGTCAAGACCAGACTTAAACAATAAGCACTCAAAGTAGGATTTTGATGGATGGTAGTCATTTGTTGAGACCCTGTATCTTGCTTGAAGGTAAACAGGTCTGTAAGAAAAGAGGTCATTACTTTGCATTTCCACTATTTATTTACCTCATTAAAATGTTGGTAATAAACACGTCTTAATCTCATAAAACTCATACCTACTGTCCCTTACAATGTCTCACTTTATAGGAGGTGAGTTTGAGTTCCAAAATGGTTTCAGTCATTGAGTGCTGGCTATTTGCAAGTTACTGAGCTTGGCATAGGAAAATAAAAATAAATAGGATGTTAGGGATATTCAAGATCTCATGGTTTAGTGGGGGGAGGAAAACACTTTCTAATAAATATCTGTGCATTGTAACATGGATCTTTCTGTGTGAAATGTGTGTAGGGTGCTATGGGTGGTCAGAGCACAATACTTAGACCAAATGGAAATTAAGGGAGACTTCTGGGAAAATACGCTGCTTCATTTGTGTCTGTTCTGTTTCTTTGTTTAGTGGTGTTTATTTGCTCATTAAAAATTCCAAATAATATAAGAAAATATAAACAAGAGAGTAAAACTCACTCCAATTCTCTTCATCCAGGGAAAATCACAGTTGACATATTGGTAAATAATCATCCAGTCATGTGTGTGTGGGGGGGATATGTGTACACATAATGTCATATAAATGTGGCTAGAGTCTACATGCTGTTTAGTCTCTTGATTTTTTTTCTTCATTAAACAATATATCCTGGGCATCATTCCAGACCAATAAATTGAAAAAAAAACAAAAAACAAAAAACACCTTTTCATGGCTATATAGTATTCCTTTATATTTGGTACCTTAATTTATTTATTTATCTGGTCTCTTATAAAAAGGACAGTTAGATTGTTCTGTTTTTGTTTTTGCTGTTTTAAATAATGCTGCAATTATCATCATGCATATATAACTTGGGCACTTGGGCAATGAACTTCACAGATAACCCCTGGAAGAATTTCTGGATCAAAAGATATGCACATTAAAATTTTTTATTCATAAATGCCAAACTGCCCTCCAGAAACATTGTACCAAGTCAAATTCCCATGTTTTCTACACCTTTGTCAACATTGCATTTTGTCAATCTATTATGACTTTGCCAGATAAATGGAAAAAATGTTTTTATCTTAATGTGCATTTCTTTAATCATTAGTAAGTTTAAACCTCTTTTCACAAGATTTTTGCCTAATTTAATTTCTTATTTTTGTGAATTACCTGAACGTATTTTTCATTGGCATGTTTATCATCATCTGGTTGATTGTAAAAGGTCTTTGAATACTAGGGATGTTCATACTTGTCTGTCATGTATACTATATTATTTCACCTCTTGGTATACTTAACTTTATTTAATAATTTAAAAATGTTTGTGAATCAGGACTTTTCTTTTTTAATTTTGACTTTTGTTTGGGCTTTAAAGAGCCTCTCTGAATCAAGAATTTTTAAAGTCTATGTTTCCTTTTGGTGCTTTTATAGTTTTATTGTTTATTTTTAAATATTTAAGCTATCTGAAATTTGTTGCAGCATAAAAATTGAGGTAGGAATTTTGTTCGCTACTATTTGATGAATCATCTTTTCCCTTGCTGATTTAAAATACCGTGTAGTAATAATGATTAAGAGACTAGATCCTAGAGTTAGGCTACCTGGGTACAAATCCTGGTTCCATTGCTTGCTAACTATGTGGGTAAAACTGGGCAGTTTGCTTAATGTCTTTGTGCCGTTGTTTCCCCAGTGTAAAATAGGGATAATCATAGTATCTACCTCTTGGGGTTGTTGTGGGGACCAGATACGTTAGTATACGTAAAGTGCTTTTGAACAGGAGTAAAACAGAAGAGAAGGAGAAAAATAGTTCACTAGTATCTCTCTAGCTTTCACAAGTCATGGTTATGCTTGGAACACTCCTTGTTCTAGAAATCATGTTCTTCAGTCAATCCGCATGAGATACAAGCAGTGAACTAAACTGAAAAAAAAAAAAAAGAAAGAAAATTTTGGTCTTTACTGCAAAAAAGTGGAATGGGGCAGGCAGCCAATTTAAGAAATATTTATGCAGCTGTTCCCTGACCTAGTCCAAGAAAACTTCAGGGGACTGTTAATAATAAAAATGGTCAACTTGCTATGTACCTATTGGCTTGTTTAAGAAAAATCCAAAGTCCAATACGTTTTCAATCTGTGTCTACAAACCAAGGAGTCTGAATGTGGATAGATGTGTGTTTGTGGGTGTTTTGAACAGAACTGGACCTAGGCAAGTTGCAAATTGGTTCCAGTTTACCCTCATTTGCCATTTGATCTTGTTTTCACCCCCATTCCACCTCAATTTCAGAACCGTGATCTTGGAATACCATGTTGCAGCCTTATCTCCTGCCTGGTACTCATATTCTATGCCCTGATTGGGCTAACAGCAAACAGAGTCCTCTTCCTCAAATGTCTGGTCATGAATAGCTGGTCTTGTGCTTAGCTAAGTGATTAACTAAATAACATAATAACCTTCTTGCCTGCTGCCGCACATGTAGGATGTAACTCAGAGCATTTTTTATCCAGAGCTCCCCTTCAGATGCCAGAATTTTAAAGAGATTTATGATCCTCCACCCCATGGCTTTTTACAAATATTCTGTATACCAACTAGGAGTACAGGTTTGTACTCTACTTCTACCCTCCCCTCCCCCAGACCTTAAAAGCATTTTGTGTATTTGGATAACGGGATTCATTTAATTCTTAGGGCAGACCATCCAACCTATAACTCAAATATTAGAAAAAAATAATTAGACCATTGCCTAATTGTTGCCTTATTATTATATATTATTTAATATTTATTGAAGAGCAAGAGTAATAGCTCCTTATGAAAACTTTTCTGTGGAGCCATTATTGAGATTAAGATTTGGAATTACCAGGGAATGACTTCATGGAGAAAATGGAATAAATAAATCTTTGGCCTTAAAAATGTGATATTTGGAAGAATTCATTTCTGGCAAAGGAAAAAACATTAGCAAAGAATGGGGGTGTGAAGAGCACCATGTTTATAAACAAAGTAAGTCGTCTAGTTTGGCTGAAGAATGGGGTGCCTGTAAGGTACTGGCAGGAGGTAAGGGGAGCTAGAAGGGAACGACCATAGTATAGAGGTCACAAATACTAACTAGAGACACCTGAGTTTAAAACCTAAAAACAATGGGCAAACGAGTTATGATTTTTCAGCTGAACTTTTGGAAGATTAGGTAGAAGAAGCATGATATAGTTTAAAATGGAGCAGAGAGAGACTGAGATTATGGGAAGTGTTTTAACTCAACCATGTGAAAAGTAACAAGGGCTTTGAACTAGGACACGTTAGAGAAAGACTATTTACCTATCAGTAGTAGAGACAACAGGATATAGGCGAGTAAGGGAGAAGACAAATATAATGAACACAAGTTGCCAAGCCTGGTTGCATGCAAGAATAATAAATTAACAGAAACAATGTAATAGGGAGGAGTAAATTATATCACCCATTCAGTTTTGGTTTTGTCAAGTTTTAGATGCAAACAACTGGAAATGTGAGTTTGTTGCTAGGTAGAGAGGTCAAGGTTAGAAAATGAATTTGGGAATTCACTGCCCCAAAGTCATCATTGAAGCTTAGAAGTAAATACAGTCATAAGGGATAGAGCAGTGAAAGAGGACAGGATTGGAGAATAATTTGGGGAAAAGTTTAAGTTAGGGGCTGGAAAGAGAAGAGTGATAACGTGAAAATGGCAAAGAGTTGGGGAAAAAAAGCAGGAGGGGATTCAGGAATGGAAAGCCAAGGAGTTTTAGAGAGGAATATCAATAATGCCAGAGGTGACAGGAGATAGGAAGAAGGTAATTTGAATAGTTGCATATACTAAAATACCTAGCTCCCAAGAAAAGTTATCTCCATTCTAAGAAATAATATTAACTATGTGTCTGAAATGATATTGTGCCTTTGTTCCTAGTTCTTAACACCTAATAATTGTTACCTTACCTATTTTCTGTTCTTGAAAATTAGTCTCTAGTTAAATCTGCATTAAAATGATTAAAAATTGAGTAAAATTTTCCACAACTTTTACCCTGATAAAGGCCTACCATTCATAAATATGTGTCCTTCCTCGAAAAGCAAGAATCGAGAGGATGGCATATGCACTGCCCAAAAGAGAGAAGTGAGGAAGAAACATTAGTTTTTTACTTCTTTCCTTTTCTTTTAGTCTGCTTTTTTAGAAGGTGAATAATTGGTACCAAACATGGATTTTGTAAAACAAAACAAAACATACGAACAATAAACCTTAAGTTAATTAACAAAGTGTTTCCCCAGGTAGTGCCACTATGAAATCTCATGTCCCACAGAGAGAACAGAGTGAGTTAGTATACTCTGAAAAATGTATTCAATAAGCAGTTCAAAACTGCTCCATTTTCCAAATCCACTTCAGTTCTCAGACACTGTTGTTCTTTGGCTAGAGTTTACGTTGAAACAAAACACATAGTTTTGGAGACTAAATCACTGCCACTATTAGGGGCTGCTTACCCTTCTTTGCCAATCTAATAATAGAGCTGGCCTGTCCACACTGATTGGCAGTTGCATAGTTGAACCATCAGAGGTGTTATAAAAATAAAGCCAGATTAACAAGTGAAGGCTCCGAGTAGATGTTTTTAACAAAGGAAATGGTTATGATTCCTGGAAATGTACTGTTGGAGCTGCCTTTTGATATTCAGTGTTACTGGAAAAATATACCAACTGACATTTTATAAAGTGGCCTTTTATACAAATGGGGACATTTGCAGCTCATCATGGTTGTGCCTGATTTGGCAAAAGACTCTCCCTATACAGTGGAAACATTTCTTAGTGGTCAAGTTGCAGCTGGTGGCTTCCATGGCAGAGATACTTTACTTTGGGTGCCCTTCAAGTACATTCAGCATTATACATTTCTATTTACAAGACCTTTAGAAGTTGCCCTGTGGCCAAAGATTTCTTCTCAGACAGAACACCCAGATTCTGGCAAGCATACCCTGGATTTAAAATATGATTTATAAATCATCAGTGGGGTTTAGGGAATGTCAGTGAATACTAGTTCACGTCATTATCTTCCATTTTAAATATCAGCAGAATAAATTATCATTCACAATGAACAGAAGTTTGCTCATATGTGGCCTTATTCAGGGCATGGTTTCCTCTTTAGTTACTGTGACTTCAAGAGTTGTCCCCCTCTTTTTAGGGAGGAGCTTGGGCATGGATGCAATCTGGAACAATGAATGGGACATTAGCCATTCTCATAACAACATTCTGATAAGTCAGCTTGCTTTTCGGCTTTGTTGGCAAGTTGTACGGATCTGGCAAAGAATGAATCGGCATAATGTCCAAGCAATCTTCACCATGATTTATGATCTGCCCAGGTCAAAACTGAAGCAGATCCAATAAAATGAATTGAAATCACGCCTGGTTGGAGTTTTCTTGTTTGCTGGCAAAAAAAACAACAACTGCTTTCCAGCTTGTTCCAACAAGCCAGGCTGAACTTGATGAGATCTTCACACTGCCTGAAGCATAGTCTGCTGCTGGGAGAGGTGTACCCTTCCTTATGTGGCCTCTGTTTTGCTGGGAAAACAGTTATTGAAGTGCCTAGCTGCAGTTCTGTGCCCAGCATTAGAGTAAGAACAGTAGAGTTAGAGAGCTAAGGGAGAAAATGAAATTTGTAGTCCAAAAAAATTGCCTGAATTCCAGTTAGTTTTTTTTTTTTCCTTGGGTAAACATGGTCATATTACCTAATCTCTAGATTTTTAACAGACCTTTGAAATAATCAGGGAATAATCTTGAGACAGTGGGATCCTCACAATGAGGAATATCTCTGGAGAGCTACAGAAGATAGGAGGAAGGTGAGAACAGCAAACTGAAACTGGAATAGAGATGGTGGACAATAGTTCCACGTCATTCTCTAGTTAATGAAGGATTCCACTGCCAGCTTCCAAGTGGGCATTGGCTTCAAATGAATGCTTTAGAAAAATTAAATCATATAATTTTGGGGTTGCTGGTAAATCGCCAAAACTGCCAATGCTAAATCTTTAAATGACAGGATTCTACTCTAATACTTTACAGGTTTGTTGTGGCCATAAAAAAAAAAAAAAAAAAAAAAAAAAAAAAAGTAACATAGGAGGAAGTTAAAACACGGTATAGTTATCAAATGGGAGACTCCATCCTTTCAAAACACTGTTTGTTGAAAGAGTGAATGCATGTTGGTAAAACAATTACTCCTCTTGAGGTGGGGATGTGATAATTATAGGTAATCTTTGGATTTTCTAGAATTCCTCAGGACCATCCTCTTTCGGAGTATATTGACTTGGTCAATATATTGGTGATATGGGCACATTAAGGAGGAAGCCAGGTCACAGAATTCCCCTTAATCCCTCCTTTCTCCGCCATTCTCCATGAAATAGGATTTATGTTCATCCACAGTGTATATGTGTATGGGGGGTATTATTTTAAAAACATATTTTCCTATTTTTACTGCATCTTAGTCAAAAATAATTTAATGTGGTTTAAAAGATGCATCACAGAATTAAAATAAATCTCAGAATTAAGTTAAAAATAAGAAAGAAAAGTTAAGAGAATAAACCACGTACTGGCTACCTTATACTTCATGTGGGAAGACAGGCTCAGAGCAAGCAAGGCAAAAAGAATTTGCTTATAACATATCAAGTGTATTCCATGCCCTCTTTCACACACACTCACACAAATGGAATAAAACATTTTAAAAAAATTACTTGTAACACTTCTGATTTAAGATGGCAGACAAGGCACAAGTTTTCTAATTATATTCATTTTAATGCGTACTGAAATAAAAGCAAAGAATCACAAAATGAAATAAGCCAATAATATTGAAGGAAATGAAATCAGGGAAGCAACAAATGGTTTTAACAAATTTCTGGAAGATTGAAAATGAATGTGAATGGTTTGGTAAATGAATCAGGCTGAGAAAGCCAGTCTTATAAATGAAAAGATCCCAGAAAGGCTCTGGCCTCAGAGTCAATAGCAAGGAGTGAAAACTAGAGTTGAATTCAGGGGATTTGCTCACGGTCTGTAAAGAAGCAGCTTCCACTAGTGGGTACCTCAGTTCCTCTTCCTCAAACCAACATGAAGGCAGCATTTATGCCCAGGCAAAACACCAGATGGCTCCCCTCTAAATAAACTGAAAACGTTTGGAGAAAACAAAGACTTCTAGCCCTAAGTTACTTATGGACAAAACACAGAAGACTTTGCTGTGCTAGCAGGACAATAATAAATAAATACTAAAAATTTTACAATGTGAAAAAGTACAAGTGTAGCTGATTGAGAGGGTGCATTGAAGGAGGAAAAGGAAATATAGGAGAAAGAGTAAGGATGTTAACACACTGATACCATTTAGTCATTCATTCATTCATTCATTCACACAACTATTTACCAAGCACCCCCTAGGTACAGATGCTATTCTAGGTACTGGGGAAACAGAAAAAAAATCAGGTAAGACCTTCATGGAGCTTAAACTACATTATGCCATTAGTAAGGGAGGCTTAAAGAGATTCTGCAAAAGCTGATGGAATAAGAAATAGAGGTTTAATACAGTATTTAAAGATATAAAGTAACTAATGAACCAATAAATAATAATAATAATAATATAAATAACTAGTGAAGAGATGAATAGGTGACCTAAATGTTAAGCTCTCATATATGGCATTCATTAGATACTGTCTAAAGTAGATAAATCAAAACAAAGCTAGAAAGATATTATATAGAATTAGGGAGGTAGACACTAGAATTAAAAGCAGAAACAATTGAAAGCATTTGCTTCTGGGGCATGGAATTGAGGGTGAGAGAAGGATGGGAATGATTTTGCTTTTCATCATAACTCCCATTTGCTTTGTTACCATGTGCATGTGTTATATTGATGAATGTATATTTAAATTAAGTGGCTTCTAAGAACACTTACAAAGAATGAGACATTTTTCATTTAAGTATCATAGGATTAGGCATAAAATCATTAGAAATGGATTTTCTTTTCTGAACTTTTTAGCGTTTAAAAATAGATATGTTTTCAGTGTCTTCTCTTGACCGTAATGTATGGTGGAGTCAAAATAAATAGGTTTGTAAAGGTAAGTGTTGAAAATGAAACATAGCAAGAAGTTCGTAGAAAAGCTTTGGTGCATATTATTTGAAAAAAAAAAAAGCTTTTATTTTCCCATTGTTTACCTATACTTAGCCAGCAGTCTTTAGGAAATTGGAGCTAACATTTAGTGAATGCTTATTTTGTGCAAAGCACTTTGCATCTGGTAACTCAATCTGCTCAACAACCTTATGAAATTACTACTAATTTTCACATTTGACAGATGAGGAAATTGAAGATTACACATGTGAAGAAGCTTGCTAAAGGCAATCCAGTTTGTAAATGGAGAGCTAGATTTCCAACATAGATCTGTCTGACTCCAAAAGCTGTGCTCTTTCTTCTATACTCCTTGGTTTTCCCAATGCAGAACCTTCTTAGAAAAAGACAAGATTCCAGTAAAATTCCATTAGAAGGTTCCTATCAATATTTTTTTAGGATAAATTTTAGGAAGTGCCCCCATGTTTCTAGGTACTCAAGACATTTAACTAATATGGTGACTATTTCAGCATTGAAAATAAAGGTATGTGTGTATTAGTTTCCTAACACTTGAAAAAGAACCCTTGTAAGTTTTTATTATAATCACCATTAACAAATACTATTCTTTCTTTTGCTTTAGGCTGTTCCTAAAAATAATCCTCAAATGTAATTTATCCTTGGACAACTCTTTTGGTTCATGTTATTGCCAATTTTGCATATGCACAATTGGTCATATTGCTATTATTTGCTGGAATGAGACAACAGTCCTCCCTTGAACTCACTGTTTATCAAAAGGACGTAAACGCTGTGTAGCGAGTTAGCTGAACATGGATTTTGGTAAAACAGTAGTAATAATAGTAACACAAAAATAAACTACGTCCTTTTTTTTGTACTTATTATATGCCAGAAGCTTTTCAGATATTATCTTATTTAACCCTCTCTACAAATCTTCTGAGCAGATATTATGATCACTATTTTACAAATGTAAGCTATAACCCAGAGTTTAAACAATTTACCCAAGG
This sequence comes from Cabassous unicinctus, assembly GCA_029593785.1. Taxonomy (NCBI): domain Eukaryota; kingdom Metazoa; phylum Chordata; class Mammalia; order Cingulata; family Chlamyphoridae; genus Cabassous; species Cabassous unicinctus. The sequence goes on from JAQZBX010024912.1 coordinate 12,920, forward strand.
CCTCAAAGCAAGGAAGTGACAAAAATTGGATTTGAACACTAGGTTTAAGTGTATGTTTGTCATGTTTCTGAAGTTTCCTGACATAAATAAAAATAATTTAACAAGTTTGCTGACGTGATCCTTGGGAAACAAGGTGGGCTATAGAATAGTGAAGTTGGACAGACATGTAACTCTTGCTATGACTGAGCAAAAATGGGCTTTACTTGTATTGATGCCATCTCAGAGAGAGGTCCCAAGTGGGGTACCAAAGGAAACATTCCCTACCTTGTTTGGTTCCACGTTGTTATTGGTGAATTCATTAGCAACACTGATGCCCTGCTGATTGCTTTTTTTCTTTTTTCTTTTCTTTTCTTTTCTTTTTTCCAGATAATATAAAACTACTGGCAGAAAGGGAAGGAAAATAATTGAGAATGAGAAACTTTAAAAAAATCACAACAGGTGGCAATAATCATCTGACTCTATAATAAGATGAAATTAGATAAGAATAAAATTACAATTGGGTATTTTTGTCTGAGAAATTATCTAGGCAAGTAAGGAAGAAGAAAGATTTGGCTTAGCAGGAACCCATAAAAAAACCTCACCATCTCATCTATCCCTAGGCTTCATTACCATCTTTACAATGATATCGCCTAAATATGTGTCTCTAGACCAGGATTATATTCAGAGCCCCAGTCCTGTGTGTCCAATAGGTCAACCAACTCTTCTTGGGTGTCTCAAAGGTTCTCTCTCAATGATTATATCAAAGCTTTTGGCCTGAGTAACTAGAAGAATGAAGTTACCATTTTCTGAGATGGGCAAGTCCATGAAAGAAGTAGATTTAAGAGAGATAGGGGCTTCAGTTTTGGACATGTTAGTCTTAAAATGCCTACTATTAGACATCCAAGTGGGGTTAGAGAGTAGGCAATTAGTGAGTAAGATATATGAATCTGGAGTTGGGGGAGAGGTCTGGGTAGAATGACCAACTGTTCTAGTTTGCCTGGGAATGAGGGAGTCCCAAGACACAGAGTGGTCAGTGCTAAAACCAAGAAATTTCAAGGCAAACCAAGAAGAGTGTTCATTCTAGCTAGGTCTGGGCTAGAGATATACCTTTGGGGATCTTAGATATATAAGTGCCAGTTAGAGCCAAAAGATTAGATGAGATCACCCAGAAAGTGGATGAATTAGAGAACAGAATTGGCCAAAATGACTCTATCATTTGGAGGTATGGAAGCTGAGAAAGAATCAGGAGACGAGTGTGAGGAGAGTCCAGTGAAATAAGAGGAAAACCAGAACAGCAAGATATTTCAGAAATCAAGGGAAGAAACTGTTTCAAATAGGAGGTAGTGATCATTTGTGCCAAATATTGATGATAGGTAACATAAGATAAGGACTATGAATTGACCATTGAATTTAGTAGTGTGAAGGTTAGTCATTGGTGATCTTTAAAAGGACTGTTATCATAGAATGGTAGGGGAAAACCCTTGGTTGGAATAGGTTCAGGAAAGAATGGGAGAAAGAAATTAGAGATAGAGTATAGTGTAAAGGTTGATGGGGAAATAGGACTGTATCTAGAAGGTAAAAGAGGGCCAAGAGGGGGCTTTTAAGATGGAAGAAATTACAGCATATTTATAAGCAGTTGGGAAATATCCCAAAATAAGTAAAGCCAGAGAGAGTTGGAAGGTTGCTGTGGAAACTCATTGAGATAAAGGTCTCACTCTCCCACTAGATGTAAGCTCCATAAGAGCAGAGACTGCTTTTGCTCACCTTGGCATCTTTAGTGCCTTGAACAGTGCCTGGCACATAAGTGGAGCTCAATAATTATATGTTGAGTGAGTAAATAAATAATGAAAGACTTGAGGATTTTAGTTGACAGAAAGGTCCTTGTATACAGCAATGTGATGAGGCTGTCAATAAAAGAGGATAATATGCAGCAGGAAGGGGGCGATGATCTCTACTACTCATTGATCAGTACATACCTAATGGATTCCATTCAATTCTCACTACCACTCTATAAGCGAGAAGGTAACAGTGTCTGGTATTCAGTGGACAACATCCAAGATTAATGAAATATCTTTGGAGCTTTAGAGCTGACAATGCTGACATGGTGGAGAAGGGAGTGATGGGGATAGATGGAGGGACATGGGAGTGTTGTTGGTAATGACTTTAGATTTACCATGTGGATGGCTTTTGCATATTTCTAGAAAGAGGAAGATTTTTTCTCAATAAATAAAAACTTCCTAAAACTCTATGAAAAGTAAGATTATGTATGAGTTTCCTATTACTGGAAATATTCAAGGCAAGCCAGCATATTCACTTCCTAGAAATGTTGGAGAGATGTTTTAGGCAATTTTGTCTGTTAGAAAAGATAATAGTATCTCTCAGTTTACTTCAAATACAGGGGAATTTATTGTAAAGATATTTGTAGAAATAAGGCAAGAGAAATTTCTGGAAACACAGGAATAACCCTATACATGGAACTCATGGAGGATGGAACACTCTCTGGGAACTAGGTTATTTTGTGACTTCCTCAGTGTGAGAAGATTGAGAGTCAGTTCTCCATCTTCATGGTGACTCAACTCCTTTCTGTCTCTGCTTGCACTTCTCTTATCACTACCAATCAACTATGTTACCCCCTATGTTAATTATCTTTTTCTTACTTCATAGTTACCCATAATTTCTGCTTACTCATTGTTCCTGCTTAGTCATCTAAGAATGCTCTGAGTATGTTAGTCTGATCTTCTTCATCTTCCCCCCTCAAGTCTGTCCATATATTCCATAGCCACTTGTTTTTATACACCTCTTTCAATATTTAAAGTTATCCAGTTGATTTTCTTTCTCTATCTGTGGCTTTAGGAAGATACTTCTCAATTGTTTTCTTCCCTTCTGGATCATGTCTCTTCTCTGTTAGCTTTTTTTGTACCCAGGTTACCATTTCTGATTTGGTAGCAACTGTCACGTCTTCCCCTTTTCTAAAACCCTTTGAAAGAGCAGTTGAACCTGCTTGTGTCCTTTCCCTCTCATATCAGTCTTTCCTGGCACAGAAGATCTCATTTTAATCTTCCTAACTGTCCTCTAAGATCTCAAACTTTCTCGCTTGGAAGTCTCTCTCTCTCTCTCTCTCTCTCTCTCTCTCTCTTTCTCTCTCTCTCTCTCACTCTAGGTGAATCAGCCTGTTTTTCTCTATTTTGTTTCCAATTTTCTTCCATTCCTCTTCCGATGCTTTCTAAACCACTATAGTTCCTGCTTGATTTCCCATGCAAATCTGACTTCTAGAGGTAGAAATGTCATGTACAATATTTAGGTTACCTTCTTAACTTTGGAGTTTGTATTAATTTTTGTTCAATTACTTCTCTACCTCAGCCTAAGATCCATATGTATTTCTAAGTTCTTATTGGACAGCAACAACTGAGCATTCTAAAGAAGCTCAAACTAAGTGTTCCCCCTATTCCTTCTATGTTTCTAATTCTACCTAGGAACTGTAGCTCCAAATCTGATATCTATCTTCTACTTATCTCTTACCCTCACTCTCCACACTTAAGTAGTTGCCCAATCCTACATATTTCTCAAATTACCTCCCCTCCTCCATGCCCATTGCCATTCCTCCAGTTCAGGTCCCCACTATCACACACATGAACCAAAAGAATGACTTCCTCCTTAGAAATTATGCCTCAACTATCCACGCCTTCTAATCCCCTCTCCACATTGCTGAGTATGACATTTCTAACCACACTGCTGAGTATGACATTTCTAAGCATAAATTTAGTTATTCACTTTCTGGCTTGATACTTTTCAGTGAATACCTATTACCCCTCATTGCATTTAAAAAACTACTAGTAGGTACCCAAATTTGCAAGTCTTTTTATATTTTGCTGTGTTTGCTGTGTTGTTAAATCTGCAATCATGCCTTTTTCCCCCACCTTGACTCAACTCAAGACAACCCTCATCAATGAAGGTGCTCTTGATCTGCCCTTAGGTAGAATGGGCCCCTTTTATTGCGTGCTTGCGTCTTTTATTGCACTTGCCACAATGCAATGCAAAAACTAGTTTTCATGTCTCTCTCACAACTAGACTCAAGAGGTCCCTGAGGGCAGGATCTATATCTTATTATCTTTGTATCTCATGTACTGTAGAAAAGCACTTAACCTATTGTAGTTTCTTAATAAATGCTTAGAAAGTGCATGGAACAAGCCTGTATTCCCTAATTTCCTATTGTCTGATTTTCTTAAACAAAAAGGGGAGCATAAAGAGAGATTCATTTTTGCTTCCACCTAGCCTGTGACATGAGAGGTTAGAATGTCATAGAATGGGAAAGAGTGATGAGAGATGGTATCACTTAGATAAATATATTTGTGAGGCTCAAGATGAAAGGGATGTAGAGAGTCTTATTCTGACTTTGTTTTTGCTCCACTCTTTCAGCTGGAAGTATATTCATTGCTGAATCCCATGTTGGAGTTTGCTAAAGCTCCTCAAAGCAGATACCATAAAATGGGTTGGCTTTTCACAGTGGGAATTTATTAGCTTACAAGCTTATAATTTCAAGGCTAAGAAAAATGTCCAAATCAAGGCATCACCAGGCAATGTTTTCTTCCCAAAGACCAGCTGCTGGCGATACTGGATTCCTCTGTCACATGGCAAGGCACATGGGTAGTGTCTGCTAGTATCTCCCTTCTCTTTCAGATTGTGTTGCTTTCAGCTTCTTGCTTCTGTAGCTTATTCTCTCTTTGTCTGAATTTCATTTTCTTATAAAAGACTCCAGTAAGAGGATTAAGACCCACTTGAATGAGTTGGGTCACATCTTAAGTTCCTACTCACCAAAAGATCCTACTTAAAATATGTGCACACCCACAGGAATGGATTAACTTTAGGAACATAGTTTTCTGGGGGTATATACAGCTTCAAACCATCACAGCCCATAAACAGAGAAGTTAGCAAATTTTAAGGAAGGAAAAAAAGCAGCAACGAATCGTGGTTCAAAATCCTTTTGTACCCCTTGCCCATGGCTTGTCCTCCCAGGACCCCGCTTTCTTCCTCAGAAAGTCAAAGTGCACCAAGTCATGTGAAAATACAGAAACTAGTTTCATGGCTACTTCAAGCAAATCTTTATTCTTTCTTCCTTAAAGGTCGTGGAGTTTAAAAAAAAAAAAAAAAAAAAAAAAGTGCTTACTCTTCCTGTCTTGCTATTCGCTTTGGAATGAGCTCAAAATAATTTTCAGGTGACAGCTGTTAATAATTACAGAGAAAGCATTTTATGGCTGCCCAGACAGCAAAGCAGAGCACTTTTTGCGTTTGAAATTATGACACATTGGTTGGCAGACTCTTTTACCTGCTTCACCCCTGTTCTAATTTTCTTACCTTCAGTTGCATTCATTCTTACGACAGACGCCACACCTGTCCCACTAACCTAAAGGTCATCGCTTGTCCCTTTCTTGGCTCTGATCTTTGGTCTTTGAGCTATTGACTAGTCTGATATCAGCTGTCCAGGACTTAATAGGTCAGTCTGGAATCTAGAACAGAGAATAGTCTATAAAATAGTCTATTTCCTACTTCCAGATTCTCTGGGCTGCCTTGAGAATAAATTGTCTGGGTAGCTATCATTAAATATGCTCAACTTATGCCAGTGATAGTCTGCCTGGATTCTACTTAATGGCAACAAAGAAAACATATATTTGAGCACCTTCTGTATATCAGGTAATATGTTAAGCATGTCCATATGTACTAACTTATTCAAGCTTTGTAAGAAGTCAGTAAAGCATTATTATCAGATTTTTACAGATAAAGAAACTGAGGCTCAAATAGTTAAAACAGTCGACTCAAGTCGCACACCTAGTAAATTGCAGAACAGGAATATGAACATGACCTGATGGCTGTCAAAGCCTATGCCTCTTGCAGACTATGACCTATACTGTGAGCTCAGGCATGGTTTGTATCAGAAGGGAGAGATATCTGGACATGTAGCTCCCATGTCCTACCCCCTGTCCCTGCTTTAATTCTCAGCCTTCAGTTTGTGACCCACCATAAGAAGAGAGCAACTTTATGGGCCCTTTGACATTTGACAACCTGTGCTTTACACATTGGTTGCTTCAGCATTTTCTTTAACTCCTGGAAGAAAGGATTCTTCACTAGTATTATAGCATCAGGTAATAGAGCTTAAATTTGCTCTAGGCTCTGCCATATTTTCAAGGCATGAACTTGAATAAGTTATCAATTTTCCTGGGACTCAGTTTCCTTATATGTGGAATAAGTAGATTGAATGAGATAGACGAAGGCTGCTTTCTGCTCTGATAATAATTATTGACCCTAATTGAGAGTTCACAAAATCCTCCTGTTAAGATGTAGGTACTATTTAAACTCTTTTTCAAAGTTGAGAAAAATTGAGGATCAGGGCGTTTAAGTAGCTTGACCAAAGTGATACAGCTAACAGGTAGTTGATCTGAGATTTGATCCCAGATTGTTCTTAGAGCATAACATGGCACACAGACTCTCCATGAGCTTGTGCTGTCAATTTTTACAGACTTAACTCTCATACTCCAATTTTATATTCTAGTAACTGATGTGTTCATAGATCCTCTGAGTAAATCATGGGCAGGGTTCACTTGGATTTTAATTGTGTTTCACGTCTCTGGGCCTTTGCTTATGTTCCCAAGTTCCCTCTGGTGTATCTTTACTTCCTCTTACCACCTGGATGATTCCTATTCATTCCTTCACATTTTAGTTCATATGTCTTCTCCTTCAGAAAGATTCTCAAACTCCCTAGTTGGGGTAGATGTCCCTCTTCCTTGCTCCCACAGCACACCAGGCCTACTTCCCTCTTCATATTTACTACATTTCCTTAAATTTATGTTTTATTCTGCCCCCTCCTCCATTAAATCTTAAACTCTGGGCAAGATAGCACCTTGTCTGGTAAGCAGATGTAGCTCAAATGGTTGAGTGCCTGCTTCCCATGTACGAGGTCCTGGGTTCAATCTCTGGTATCTCCTTAAAAACAACAACAACAACAACAACAACAACAAAATCCCACCTTGTTCTTATTTTTCTTTCTGTCCCACAATCTAATACCCACTTAATAAATTTTGTTTGAACTTAACTGAATGGAATGATGCCAACACATGGTTTTACCCTTGTATTTCTCAAGGTATTTTTTTAGTACAGTTATATTCACATCCTTTACAAATGGAGAAATGCCAACTACATAATTTAAAACTTCCAGATTCTGTCCATGATCAGGCTTCTGGAAAGAGTGATCTACATACACTTTCCCAATGCCCTCACCTTCCTTTTACAGCTAAGCCCTCTTTATTCCAACCATGCCACTGAAACTGTAGTGGCCAAGATCTCAATAATGGTCACTTTGCAAAATCCAGTATATGCCCTCCATCCTCCACTCACTTGACCTCCCTGAGTGCTCATTCTCTCCATTTGACATTCTTTCTTTCCTTGGCTTCTATAACACATAACCTAGTGTAACACGGAACCTATTCTTTCTACCCCATCTGGTCAAGCCTTATTCACCCTTGGGAGTGCCTCCTCTTCTACTTAGAAGTTGGAGTTTTTCAAGGACCACTCATAGACCCTTGTCTCTTTCTCAGCCCACATTCTTTGCCTATGAAGTTTCATCAATATGTATATACCAATTACTTGGAGATTTGTTTCTTCAGCCCAGATATCCCTTCTTAGATATCCCTCATGCATCTCACTTTTAACATGTCTGAATACAGACTCATTTTCTTATCCCTCAAACCTACTTTTTTATTAAGTATTCTCAATCTCCCCACCCCATCCTCCAGTTTGCCAATTGTTCATGACACCTTTGACTCTTGCCTCTTTTTTAAAAGTACCTATTAATTACACCTTGTAGATGAAACTTTAATCTGTTCACTTCATATATCCACTGCCACTCTGTTGGCTCAACGGCCATCTCTTGTCTGAACTCTAGCAGTAGCCTCCTAAATGGACCTTTATTCCCATCCATGCTTGCCATTATCTCAATCTCTTTCAATCCTTCTTCCTTATGGATTAGAGTAGTCTTTTAAAAATGATATTTTAATCATGTTGCAGCCCTGCTTTAAACCTCAAAATTCCCCATTTCTCTTAGGATAAAACAGAAAATCCTTAACATGGCTTACAAGGTCCTGCATAAACTGGCTTTTACCTTCCCAGTCTCATTTTATACACACTGTTTTTTTTTTCTTTTTTTGCAATTCTTCAATTTCTCCAAACTCCTTCCATTTTAGCACTAATCACAGTTGTAATTATGCCATTATTTGCATGCTCTTTTTCCTCCCTTCCTTTCTTAGTTCCTCCTCCTCCTCCTCTTCCTCTTCCTCCCCTTCCTCTTCTTCCTTTTTACTTCCTTTTTCCTTCTCCAGTAGAATGTAAATTCCATGATATCAGTGTCCAAGTCTGTCTGGTTAATCACTGATTCACAGGAGCCCACCACATTGCCTGGCACTTGAAAAATAATAAATATTTGTTGAATAAGTGAATCAATTAATTAATGACATCTTTTTGGTGCACTGTAAAGAGGGCATCCTTTGAGGCTCCATCTCTGGGCAATTCTCCTGATTCAAACGTCCTTAAAAATTTCTGTTTTTGCCCTAAGTGGCATTGATTGCTGTACTGAATGTAAGTCCACTTCCATTGTGATGAACTCTAAGAAACTAGTCCAACACTTTCAGGGTAATCAAACATTGTCATGTTTGTTCTTGTCGTCAGACTGGATATCTTGGCTGTCTCCTACAGACTTTTTGTTATGCTGTAAGTCCTGGCTTACTATTTTAAGGAATCTGACCTACATTTTTGTGAATCCAATTGTTTCTTCATTCCAGAGGCAATGTAGGCTCATAGAACTCAGCTAAAGAAAAGAGTGGAAGATAGCCAATATTAGTAGCGGACTAAATTCCACATTGGACATTATTTAGATAACCATCATTGAGCTTTCTTCACTAGGTAATCCTAAGCAGGAGATTGCATGAATATCTCATATCATTGTGATTCAGCATTTTCAATGAGTACTTACCACTGCTATATTGAAAGTGAGTGAATGGTCAGGGTGGTAAGGAAGGCTAGGGGAAAACTGAAGTGTAAGTATATTAGGATTTCATAGGATGTAGTTATTATTAGTATGTTATTGTTTTTTTCTCCCCTGACAGTATCCAGCTCACTGATTCTCAAATTAGGACCAGAGAGCTAGCAAACGACATATGTGAAAGAATATCTAGGGCCACGTGTTTACTCATAACTTCATTTATATTAGTAGCACCCAGGAATTCAAGCACAGTTTATTCCTGAATAAGTGTAAATTTGTGACTTTATCACAGCATTAATGTTTTATTGCACTAACTATTTAGTGAGAAGAAGTTGACTCTCTCGGGCTTCCATAAACATTGTGGGTTGTTTTGGGGTTTTTTTGTAGGTCGAACAAAATATGTAGCATTAAAGTAATGCAAATCCCTAGATTGAATTCTGTGGCAAAGTTCAAATTCCTTTCTCTTTTTATCTTGGCAGACTCTGTGATTCTATTCAACCACAATGCTGAGCCTGCACTGACTCTAGTTTAAATGCTTCTTTATTCAAGTCTCATTTGAACTGTTAGGAGGTTTTTGGGTAGGAAAATTAAGATACTGTAGCATTATAACATATTTTGAATATTTTCCAGAATCTCCATTTAGTATTAATCCAGAAAAACCTTGATAACTAAAATACTGGGGAGCTGAGATAGTCTATTGAATTATGCCTTCTAGATAAATGATACTTCTAAATAAGTGTTACAGTTCTTTGAATGTAAGTCTACATTATTGAAGTCTTTGTAAACTAAAATTTCTCCTTCTCTGTATTGAGTGGGTAGTTTAGGGTGAGGGCAGTTGAATGTGTTTTCCATGGCTGGACTTCTGAAATCGGTCCTGAGTAGCACTTGTGGCCCAGAGTCTACAGTTGTGTATATGTGTGTAAAAGGAGATGCTGATGACGCACATCCCCGAGTTAGCCTTTCTGCCTAGCTCAGGCTGATTTTAGAATTCCAGGTACACTAAACCCACACTTAATGGAAGGCAAAACTATGGTGCTGGGTTTTTTTGTTTTGTTTGCTTTCTTTTTCACATCTCCCAGTGTCTATTTTGGCAGCTTCTCTTACAGTGGGGAAAAGCTGTAGATGCTCCCAAGGTAAGGTTGGCAGCAAACATTTACCATGAATCTTTTCCCTCCTTTTCCTCCTTTCCCTCTGGGGCACTTGTTCCAAAACAGCTCAGGATGAAATACATTTTCAGTAGTTCTGTATTTTTTTCCTTTTGGTTAGAGGAATGGAAAATTAAAAGAGAAACCACTAAATGAGACCATAACAGCTGGAAGTGCTGAGTGTGCTCAAAGGAAAAAAGAAAGGTCCTGAGTTGTTGGAGAAGGGAGGTGGACAGAAACGAAAGGGCTAAGCTGGGAGGAGGCAGGGGAGAGTTTAGAATTCCAAAGTGGAAGTTGAGTTCCTTGACTTCTCCAAGATTGAGGAAAAGGAGGAAAACAGGTACAGGAAAAGAATGTTTAGAGAGCAAGGAAATAATTGGAAAGCTTCAAATGGTGCTACCTACTTTCTTCCTTGGGAAGTCATTCTTTGTGAGGAGACGGTCATGAGAAATGAGGAAGGTGGCTAAGGAGAAAGCAGGGAACAGCTAAAACTCAAAAGGTTGAGTGCTGATGGAGAAGAAGAGTTAAAAGACAAGGAGGAGGGATGCTAATAGCTTGGCAGTGGTTAGCAGGACACCGTTACTTGGAAATAATGGGCCATAAGAAGGAATGGATCCATATTTCATCTTTATGAAAAACAATATGTGTGAAAGTGAATATTCAGGTTAGAAAAAGAGATCACAACAAATTATAATAATTTACGTTTGTTAATTGACAAAAATATATGGCCATGGGAACCCATTACCGGGACTCCTCTTGGGCCACAGAACAGGTGTAAGGGAGCCGTGGTTAGTTGGCAAGATAAGGGGTCACAGTCCTACAGAAAAAGCAGGAAGTTAAGGCACCATGTTGGTATAATGGAGGTGGAGCTGTACTTTGTGAAAGGTCCAAGGTTTTTCCTTTAATGACTAGCTAGCGTGGGATGGAGTAGGAAGTCAGGATGATCAATGAGAAAGAACTTATGAAGGAGGGATTAGAGGAGTGGTTCTCAACCCTGGCTACATATTAAATCAGGTCCCACAGGCTAATTAAATCAGAATATCTAGGTGGGCCTATACATTGGCAGGTTTGAAAAAATCACCAGATGATTTTTATATGCAGCCAGAATTGAGAACAATGGGTTAGAGCAGTATTTCTTACCTGGTGAAATTTTTTATCTCCTTCTGGTCTGTCTGGACTCACCCCTTATCATTTAAGTCAGAACCTGTGGGAATAAGACCTATGAGTGTAAGTATTTTTTTTAAGACTTATTTATTTATTTCTCCCCACCCCCTCATTGTTTGCATTTGCTGTGTCTGTTTGTAGTGTGCTCATCTTCCTTTTAGGAGGCACCAGGAACCAAACCTGGGACCACCCATGTGGGAGGGAGGTGCCAGCTCTGCTCCCTGCTTTGTTGCATCTCTTATTGTTTTCCGTCTTTTGTCTCTTGTTGTGTCATCTTGTTGCATCAGCTCACCACACCAGCCTGTCCTGTCAGCTCGCAGTCTTGCTTGTCTTCTTTAGGAGGTACCAGGAAATGAACCACAGACCTCCCGTGTGATAGGCAGGAGCTCAATTGCTTGACCCACATCTGCCTCCCTGTATTTTTTTATATTCTCTGGATGTTTTCAATGTGCAACCAAATTTAAAGACTAAATGGATTGTGTCCTGTGATCTATTATGTATCACTAATAGAGCGAAAGTATGTTGTTTGATAGCCCTTGTATATTAAAATAATACTTTCAGCCTTAAACACAGTAAGGAATCCAAATGCTGCTGTTTCTTTGGTACACTCTTCTAATGTAACAAAAATCAGAATCACAGAATAGTAAGAACTGGAAGGGGCCTTGGAGAAGAGGTAAGTCAGCTGCCTCCTTTGATACATGAGAAATAAGAGACCCAAGAAGGATAGTTGAATGTGCAGTGTCAATTGGGTAGTTGACAGATTTTTTCAATCTTCTGTCCACTCCACAATACTAACTTCATTAAAACTCTTAGTTCGGGAGTGGATGGTAGCTCAAGTGGTTGAGTGCCTGCTTTCCATGTGCGAGGTCCTGGGTTCAGTCCCTGGTACCTCCTAAAAAAAAAACAAACAAAAAAACAAAAACTCAGTTCTTAAAGACAAGCACTAGAAGGGGCATAATTTAAGCTTATAAAATCTGTACAATGTATGGACAGGGTCAGTGTGACTTTGTCCACCAAACTCTAGAACATTAGAAGTAAAAGCTACCCTTGAAGTGTGAAGGCTTTCATTTTAAAACAAATAAAATAAACCATTTTTAAAAAACCTAAGACCCAACATAGCATTTATTAAGTTACTGGTCATGAGAATTCCTCAAACCAAAAAGACAGCCATGGGGTAGCCACTCTGTTTAGTTAGAATTTTGGTGACCTGGGGAAATACTTTGGTTTCCTAAGGGCATATGCTAAACTATACGAGGAAAGTTTGCAATCAGCACCTGGAGCTTCAGCCATGCAGCTCTCATGTGTCTTCATATACCTTAGGTTGGTTAGTCTAACTCCTGAACTAAATAGACAGAAGAAATCAGAAGAAAAACAGGTTTCTTTGAGGGGTAAAGTTAACCATATATTATTATATTCTTATTCTATTTATTAAATGTGCACATTTCATTGTAATCATGGGCTTTAGTCCAAGTTTATAATCTTTGCAAAAAGAGTAGAGGGCACATGCCAACCTCTGGGTGATATCCTTTGGGAAGAAGGTAGTAGCTGCCTTTAGCAGTGTTCTGCCTCCAGATATTTTCTGGCCAAAATTATCTTTGCCAGTCGCTAGGGTGAAAATAGAGGGGGCATGCTGATCAAGCCTACAAATGACTTGAAGGAGAGAAAGTGAATACATTAGATCACAGAACTGACATTCAGAAGGGTCTCCAAGGGCTGAAATGAGTGACCAAAATCTAAACAGATACAATTCAGTGGGGGAGAGATGAACACAAGTCCCTATACTTGGACACAGAGAACAAGCACAGAAGGGGAAGGGCGCTTGCCTTACAGCATCTGAAGAGCTGTTATGTGAAAGAGGGTTTGTAAACCTAAGGTCCATGGGCCATTCAAAGGCTTCAGGGGGGTCTGCAAAACTCCAGAAATTACCTGCAAAAGCCTTTTGTGTAGTTTGCATTTTTCTGGGGATAGGGTCCATAATTTTTATTAAATGCTCAAAATAAGATAAACTTGACTAGTTCTAAAGGTTATAACAGGGGAAATAAAAGGAAGCTAAAAAGAGACAGATTTTGTCTCAAAGTGAAGAAGAAATTTTTCACAGTTAGAACTGCTCAAAGATGAAAAGAGCTGCCACAGGAGGTTTCAAATTTTCAGACCATTTGGCAGAAATATAGAAGCTATTTAAGTAACAAGTGTATTTTTATGTTTCTATAAAACAAATAGTTGTGTAAGTGGATAGACCATCTGAGTACAACAAATGTGAATGCTGGTGGATTTAGGTAGTCTCAGAGCAACGAGGTCCTGAACCACAGGGGCCATAAGTAATGACAGGAATTGTGGGTAAGGAGGCAGCCTCTGCTAGGCAGATCCTGGCTCACAGATTGTTAGAGCTGAAAGACACCTTAGTGGTTTTGCTTTCCCTTTGAGTCTAAAGAGAGGATTTACTGTACAGCTAGTTCATTTATGGTATCTGATGGCGATACCTATGAACTATTAATATAGGGAAGTTGGTGGAGAAATAAAGAGGATGGACTATGGAATAAAGGCTGCTGAATTTCACTCCTGGCTCCATATTTACTAACTCTGTTTGACCTTGGAGAAGTTGTATAACCACTCTGTGCTTTGTTTTTTCATGTAAAAATGAGAATGACAGTAGGGCCTGCCTCATAGGTTGAGAAAATCATATAAGATACATAAAATGTCATGTAAAGACTAAAACAACCATGCTCAAAAGTGTTAGCTATATGATTGTTGTTGTTTTAGTAACTGGTTGAAAATATTAGTATTCTATTACAAACTGTTAATTATTCACTGCGTGATGCAGGGAAAATTCCTTTCCTCTCTGGCTTCATGCGTCCCACCTATAAAATGGTGACCACATTGTCATTAGACAAAGATAGTATTCCATTTAATACTGCTCTTAAGAACTGAAAGAGTCAAAGTACTCTCAAAAGCTTTTTACTTGGGAAGCAGAATTCAACAATAATTCTACAAATTCAAGTTTTTATTAATTTGGGGGCAATGTTTTAGTTTAGGTTTTGAAATCATCAGCAAGGTATACTAACCTGCACCATCATCAAGCTTTGTTAGAACCTTGTCCATGTTTTGAGCCTGCTGCCTCTATGACTCTACCCCAAACTTTTGATTCAGAACATCTGGGAGGTGTGTTTTTGTATTTGTAGATTTTAAGAGCCTCACAGTAATTCTTGATTTGACCCCCAGCTGGAGTTGGGATTCCCTGATCTAGAGAGGAACTCTGTCTCCCAGGCAGTCAGTCTTGAATGAACACCTCCTGACAGATGACTAAGTCCTCTACTTGAATGTGGTTGCAAAAGTGAGCACCCTGTCAATTGTCTAGGAAGGGTTGGTCATGCTTTATAGTCTATTTTAAATAGAATTTTCTTTTTGTCTTAAAATGAGGCCTTGCATGTACTTATTGAACATGTGAGAATGAATAAATCCTTAATTAATAACTGATGAAGCTTCATATTGACGATAATAGGTTTTTGCTTTTAAATTTAGCTTCAAATGCTAAATTAAATGTGCGTGCAAACAATGTAATACCCACATCAATAAAACCCCATTGATTTGGACTCCATTACTTCAAAGTTTGTGCTAATTGGCTGGGCTGCTCTGTGTATTTGCTAAGTAAATCGTGTTCTTTATAACATAAATTAATAGCATACCCAAACATTTAAGACAATGAGAACAACTGCTTTCAATCATCTTTAAGTATTTTATAAACAACTAATGAGATGCTAATTATAAATTACTCATCTCTTCATCACATCTTTCCTTTAGAGGAATCAGAGACTAAAGGAGTTGACAAGGCCAACTTTCAAGTCTGGATTCTAAGCATTCTTTGACAAGAATGATTTTATTAGCACTTATCTTCTGTTTTTGCTTTTTTTTTCTCCCTCACCTGTCATGTCCTGCTTGGCTGCTATTTTAATTTATTAACCATGCAAAGTATTTGAGGGTAGTCTACACTGATTTGCAGATGTCAGATTTTCCTCAGGCAGTTCAACTTCTGGGGTTTCTGGGAAATGCGCTTTCTGTTTTTCATGTTGGGTGTAATAGTGAAATAATCAAGGACCTCGCCTTTCACAAGACTTCTTTTCCTTACTAGAAACTTTTCTGGGATGGCCCTCCCAAATCACTCCAGTCTGGAACTAGGGAAGAAAGAAGTCACAGACCTGAACCCTCCCTCCCTCCTTCCTGCCACACCCAAAGCCATTACGGAACTTGGGCTTCCTCTGGTTTCTATGCCATTCCTCTTCAAAGTGAAGTTTAAAATTTTACTATTTAACATTTACTTTCCTAAAATGAAAGAAATGTTAGAGCCTGTTTCTCATCTAGCATTCAAGAACCGAGGGGCTATGAATTCATTCAAGCTCTTATATAAAAACTTTTTTCAGTGTTGAAGCAATTTGAATTGAGGATTAAAGTTCAATCTTCAGATAACTATAAAGTCAGAAAGAATGAGTCCCTCCCCTTCTTTTTTTTTTTTTTAAGATTTTTACTTATTTATTTATTCCACCCCGCCCGTTGTTTGCACTCGCTGTCTGCTCTCTGTGTCTGTTATGTGCTCTCTGTGTCCGCTCATCTTCTTTTTAGAGGCACGGGGAACTGAACCCGGCACCTCCCATGTGTGAGGGGGACGCCTAATCGCTTGAGCCACATCCACTCCCTGCTTTTTGTGTCTCTCATTGTGTTTCCTTGTGTCTCCTCATTGCATCATCTTGTTGCATCAGCTCACCGCGCCAGCCCAATGCGTGAGCTCACTGTCTTGCTCATCTTCTTTAGGAGGCACTGGGAACCGAACCAGGGACCTCCCATGTGGTAAGCACCCAACTGCTTTAGCCACATCCGCTCCCCCCTCCCCTTCCCCTTTGCACGTGAAAAATCTAGCTACATTGACACTCTGTCCAGCTGGATCATATTCCCATAACCTTGCCCACTGTGGAAGGTCTCTCTCCACCCTTACAACACCACCACCACATATGAGCAATCATCAAGGTCTTTTCCTTTAAGACTCAGCTTAAGCGTCACCTCCCCTGCAACAGAGACCTGTATACCAACTCCAACAAGCTGCTGTAGGTGCTCCGCTCACCACCATGCATTTTGTATTTCTCTTATAAAGTGATCTTGCTGCATGCAAAACGTATTTTTCTGACTGGATCCTTCACCAGATGGTAAACTCCTCCCTCCGGGGCAGAGCGCATTTCTCATCATCTGCGTTTAGCCTAGCTAGATATAACGAGTCTTCAAATACAAAGTTTGTAGCGTGAATAAGAGAATTGTAAGCATCAGATGATTCTATGAAAGATTAATGGGGGGGGGGGCGGATGTGGCTCAAATGGTTGGGCGTCTGTCTGCCATATGGAGGGACCTGGGTTCGATCCCCGGGACCTCCTGGTAAAATAAAAACATATATACAGAAGGCGCATGGGCTGCCAGGCTCTGTGTGCCGGTGAGCCGCCAGGCCCCAGGAGCCATGCAGCAAGATGATGACGTAACAGGAGAGAGACACAGGGGAGAGACAAGACGAGATGCTCCGAAAACCAGGAACCGAGGTGGCGCTGGTGGCAGAACACCTCTTTCCTACATCGGAAGTCTCCAGGATCGAA
>JAQZBX010024913.1:0-29861 GCA_029593785.1 Cabassous unicinctus
TGTCTGTTGCAAACATATTACACCTTATAAATGATACTTTAACACACATAATTTAGGAATATACAGTTTCAATTGGAGGTAATGACAATATCTGCATTTGAGTCCTTGTGTATAGAACCTGCCCAAGAGTTGCAGTGAAAGAGCATGACGATAAATCTTGACTGTTTTGCACTTACTTGCTTTACGATCTGGAATGTTATGCACTGAAGAACACTGAAAACTGACACTATGGTAAATCATGGCCACCTTGAAGGCACTTTATCCACGACAGGCCTAATTAAAGCAATAAAAGTTGGTCATCAATACACTCAAGTAAGAGAAGGAATTAAAATGACTATTATGATTGCTAATAAAGGAAGGAGTGTTTCCTCTACATAGATTTCCTTTCATGTGAGAAGATGAATTGACCTTCAGGCTGAGATCTAAAGCCTGAGAGGCAGGCAGTCATGCACAGTAGTAAGGAAAGAATATTTCTAGCAGTAGTCACAGGGAGGCTACATGCACAAAAGCGGGAAACCAGTTCACCCCAGTTCAAGGAACAGAAGAAAGAGTGTGTGTGGGGGAGTGGTTGAGGATGTAATTGGACAGTTGGGCCAAAGGCAGATCATATGGGACCTTGGTAGGGCACAATAATTATGGTTTTTTTTCATAGAATCTCTATATGGAAAAAATCCTGGGGGATAATATTGTGATGGGATGGGAGCAGGGCAAAAGCAGCAGGATGAGCCTGGCTGGAAAGGGTAGTTGTGGTTGAATCTGCAGGAAATGAGGCTGAAGACCAAGATTCAGGCTAAATTCTGAAGGGGATCATTATCTTCTATATTTATGCCCTGTAGGCAATATAGCATTGCTGATTATAGAACTGAGGAATAATTTAATGAGTTAAATAATTGGAAGAACATTTATGAATATCAAGCCAACTGTGGTAGGGAATAAACAAACCATTAAGAAGTGGCCTCTACCCAATTTACTGAATCTTTCTTAAATATCATGTATTAGGGAAATTTTCAAAGGGATGGAAAATAGACTAGAGTAAGAAAATATTGCTAGGCCTATTGCAGTGGACCTTGGCTATGTCACTTCTGGTCCTGCCTCAACAACCTTGCCAATCCCCTTAGAAGTCATCCTCTCCCTCTCTCTGGTTCCACTTGGCATATAATCATGGGCACTCTTTAAGTTTCATCCATTACTAAGATAGCTTCCCTGAAGTTCCCCACCTCTTGTATTGCCCTCCTCTTTGCCCTCCTTTCAGAATTAAGCTTCTTAGAACAGTCATATGCATTCTCTCTCCCCATTGGTCCCTATTTCAATCCATTGTGATCTTGAACTTGCCAAAACCTAGCCATCCACTCCACTAAAACTACTCTCCTAAGGGTGTTCTCAATTACATCCAATTTCGCATATACAATGGCCACTTTCCTATCTTTACTATTCTTTATCTTTTCTTCCTGATTTTGCAGAATTTTTTGTAGATTTGATTATGTCCTTCTCTTTCCACCATCTGGGCTTCCTCATATTTTTTTGGTGGGTTTCCCTCCTAATTCTTTCTTACATCTCAGTGTCCTTTTCTTCTGTTAACCCCTTAGATATTCCTCAAGATTCAATCTTCTGCCCAATTTATTTCTCATTCAACATACTCTATTTGAGTGACGACATCCAAATCTATGTCTTCAAATCAAGCGATATGCCAGTGGGTCTACTCTTCATATCTAGCCCATATCTGAACACCAGATATGAATTTCTGACTACACTCTCATAGGTACATCAAACTAAAGCTGTTACCCCACATTTATGCTACCCTCTTTCTTTTCAGGATAAATGCCATCACCACCTGTCAAATTCTCTAAGCAAGAAAGTGGAAGGTGGCCTTCATACTTACCACTTTATTATTTTTCAAAACATTTAGTCTCAAAGATGCATAAATACTACTCTCAAAATATGTTTTCTCAATTTCACCTTGCCTCCCCATTTCTTTTGTCATAGACTTTTTCCAAGAGTTCATCACTGATATCCTGAATCATTGCCACAAATTTTGAAGTAGTTTCTATGCTTCTAGCCTGGCCTCTCTGAAATTTATCCTCTATACTGCTGCTAGGATATTTATAAAATTCAAAATGTTCCTTATCTAAAATCATTCAGTGAGTTTTGTAGTCTGAACAATGAAATTCACATTCCTCAGCAATGTGGAACCAAAATCTCATGGGCTGGCCATGATCCACTTCTCTAGATCACCTGCCAACTATCTTACACTAGAGAGCAGCATATTCTAAACAGGGTGCTAAGGAGCACCCCCTCAGTATATTAATAAAATCCTGGTCAAATAAGTTTGCAAAAATGGAGAAATGGATTTAAACACAGTAATGGGCATTGAGAATATCCAAGAGAAGAATAGAGAAGATAAAATTTGAGTACTGAACTCCTGTATATCACTGAGTACCTATTAACGTTTCAAGGAATTCAGTTTGGGAAATGTTATTGAAAGCATATGAAAAAACTGACAGTTCCAAAATTTTGCTATGCTGTCTTGCTTCTAAACCTCTGGCTCTGTACCATCCAACCATTCAGTCACTCATTTGCTAATTCATTTCAAAATATTCATTGTACCTCAACTAGTGTAGGCTGCACACTCAGAGGTAGAAATGCTCTGTGTGGGTCAAATTAGTAAACACATGATTAAAACAGTCAGAATAAATCCATGTGCTCTAACTTTAAGTTTAATATGTATATGAAATATATAAAATGTATACTATTTATATATGAACCCAAAAGATATAGGTACACATCTCTGTTAGTGTGAATGTCTGAACGAGTAAATAAGCCTACAGTGAATTTGATCCCACTGCCCTACTGGCCTACAGTCTGCCTAAGGTGGATGTGTGGCCTGGAGACCAGGGCACTCAGTGTCATGAGAGAGACATTAAGGTCTTTTCCCCAATTAAAAAAACTCAGTTTGCTAGTATCATTTTTTATCCACTACAAATGGAATTGTCACAGAATTGTCTCTAAGCATATACATTCATAATACATACGTACCTAAGAAGAAAAGTTCTTTCAAGTGGTTCTGTTTAAATCTTCTGGGTATTTTCGCTGTGCATATCTACATGTGTGGATGAATCCTTAGGATGAGACTTGTCATGGATAAGACTCCCTCATGTATTATAAGTCCAATAAAGCACACTGAGTTAAATGTATTTATGGAGGTGTTTAGCATTAAAGTTTTCTGTTGTTCTTGATTAATGAATTCAATTAAAAACCCTTGAAACTGGCTTGCCCAGCTGTCCCTTTCATAGAAGTGCCTCTTGAGAAAATACATATGAAAACATAAAATAATTTTGAGGTATCTGACCATTTCAAATGTAATTATAAAATCAATTATACTAACATAATCAGTCCAATTTAACTTCCTTTCCATATTGTAAAATCCTTATGAAGAAAACGTTTGCCCAGAGATAAGAATTTAAAGAAATGAGGCCTTATTATTAGAGGTAGTAAGTAAAGATGAAATGGAGGGTTGTTGTTTCAAAAGGAATTTTTAAAAATAATTTTTTAAATTTTTCTAAAAAGATACTTAGATTACACGAATGTTACACAAAAAATATAGGGTTTCCCATATGCCCCATATCCCATACCTCCCACAACCTCCCACATAAGCATCCTTCATTAGTGTGGCATATCACCTGCAATGGATATATACATCCTGGGGCTTTGCCATTAAACATGGACCATAGTTCACATTCTAGACCACACTCTTTCCCACACAGTTCTACATGTTATATAATGATATAAAATGGCCTATATCTGTCATTGCGATGTTATTGCAAGTCCCAAAAAAGCCCCTATATTACAACTGCTTTTTCCTCTTCCTCCCCTCAGAACATCCAGTGGCCACTGGCTCCACATTAATGTTGTAATTTCTTTGATTGCTTGAATCATAATTTGTCTATAACAGAATAATAGTAAGACCACTCTAATCCATAGCTCTTCCCCCAATTCTGAGAATATGGGATGGTGATGTCTACTCCAACTACAGTTGAAAGTGGGCTTATATCCCATGGATAAAATGTATGGGATTATCCTGCCTATAGCTGCAGACACTCTCCATTCCCTGGATTGGTCATTGTTCAACATCATCTGCCTGCCAGTTGTCCTGGGTGAGTCCATTGAGCTGTAGAGTAGGAGTTGCAGCTCCATCAAGATTCTGGGCCCAGCTGGCACATGGACAACCCAAAGACTCCAGTGTCTGAATGTACACTTACGAACTCCATCACCACATATAGGTCAAAAGGAATTTTAAAGGTTCTTTAACTGGCTGGCTATTTGTACTGAGACATATAAGCAATTTAAAAGACTAGAGTTATTATAATGATAATTGTCATGCAAGTCAATTACAGAAATTTATGATAAGAAAATTTAAAGTCACTTTAATTCCTTGTTCTTTTGACAGAATTCCTTCCTAATAAAATACCTACCAGGAATTAAAAAAAAAAAATTTATTATACTATTATTGTAATTATTCCTCAGAAAGAAAAAGAGTTTCCTGAAGAAATTGCTGAATCAAGTCTGTGAAAATAAAAGAATTTGGAATTTATTCTACCATAAATTAAGGAAATGCCTAAACATGGTGAGATAATAGAAAGACACAGGATCAACTTTAAGTGGCCCCAAACAACCATGTCAGGGATAGTATAAGCATGAAAATAACTAAACATAGCAATAAAAGAGGAATCTTTGTGTTCACACTGATACACATAAATAGTAAATGAGGGAGAAAGCTCTTTCTTACAATAGAATGCCCACCAACTAATGGAGAGACATGATTGAGTTCAAAAACATATTTTGATGGGGAGCAGGTGTAGCTGAGTGGTTTGAGAGCCTGCTTCCCAGTACGAGGTCCTGGGTTCAATCCCTGGTACCTCCTTAAAAAAAATGAAAATCATATTTTGCAAACATGATGGTAATAACTTTCTCAGTCAGGAATTACCAATGCATGCTAAAAATACAAGGCAAAATTTGAGAAGTTCCAGGATATTCACATTGTCTCAAATATGTCCTGCAAAATACTTATTTAAAAAATGAAAAGATAACTCTATTAAGTAATCTGGCAGACTTCACTTCATCTAAAGGATCATGTTACCATCATTAGCAATAGGACAAATGGACACTATGCACCCCCCAACTCTCCAATATGATATGCAGGGAAGAAGAGAGCATCCCTTCAGTGGTATTTCTACCAAAGATACATACCTATGTCCAACCACATGGAAACATTACAACAGAGGGTCATAATATTTTTTGTTCCATGAAACCCTCTTCCAGTCATGCGAAAACCACAGACCCCTTACTAAATCCACACTATACTGTGTATTATTTAATAAATACATCACTCCCATACCAATATGTTCTCAACAAGAGTAATGTGTTTTTGAATTCCAATTCAATCTCATGGACCCCTTATTAAGAATCCCTGCATTAAAGAAACCCATATTGAGCCATATCCTTCATAAATATAGTTTCAGAAAATCAGGGAAAGACATACACTGACCCTGATTGAAGGATTTTAAAGAGATATGACAAGTAAATGCACTGCTCCATTGTGGGCTGGGGTCTTTAGTTGTAATGGATATAACAGGACAATTGGTGAACACTGAATGCAGGTGAAACTTAAATGGATAGTAGTGATATATCATGTTAATTTAAAAAATAATTAATGGGTAATTTTTTAAATGTTGGAGAGTCTTCTTGATTTGAAGGACAAATTCTAACATATTTAGGGGTGATAATGCAACAGTTTGGAAACTTGCTTAGAAAGTTCAGAAGCTGATGTGGTGCAAGAGATTGAGTACCTCTCTCCACTCCATAAGATCCCAGCATCAGTTCCCTGTGCCACCTAAAGAGAAGACAAGCAGACACAGAACACACAGAGAGCAGGCAGTGAGAACAAAACAATGAGTGGAGGGGGAGAAATAAATAAATAAATCTTTTTTAAAAAATCCAGCCATAACCAGCTGCCATGAGCACCCAATTTACAGACACACACCGACCATGACCCCCTTCACCACATTCACAGGGGTCTTCTGAGACTGAAGCCCCCACCATGGATGCCCATTTTTTCCAAACCTCACACTGAGGATAGGGCTCTCCTGCAGCTCAGCAGGATCATCTGACCCTATATTGATGCGCAACCTGTCCTCTGTGCCAGCACTGATGCCCACCCATTACAGACCCCCAACCAGGTACCAAGGCTAAGCCATGGTTGAAGGAGTCACCCTGGTAGTCTGAAGTGGGGACTGGGATAGAACAGTCTGGATCAGTCTCCAAAGCAACCAGAAGGATCCATGGCCAGTGCCAAGAGGGATCCTCCTATTACTAGACTGGACCCAGGCTCAGGCAATGTAGGGGAGGTCTCTTGGCAATCTTTGGTAGTCAGAGAGACAGTAGGCTGAGCCACTGCTTAGACCAGTGAGTTGTGGCTGTCCTGAACAATAGGGAACACAATTGGTCTGTTACTAGGGAGAAACTGTAAGTAAAAATAGTAACCCAAAGAAGAGAAGTGTTAGACATATGAATTTCCTTCCATACTGCACAGGTAGATTATCCCCTTCTCCACCCCAGCTTTGCACTAGATGGGAAAGAGAAGATAGAGGCTGTGAACTTATAGACACGGGTATAGCTGAGGAGGGGATGAGAAACCCACTGAAAGCAGAGCCTCAAAGAAAGCCTGTAGAATGAGCCCACCTCCTGCTGCCCTCCTCAGTTCCCAGAATACTGGTGGCCAGGCTTACTATACCCAAATAGGAGACTGGAGGATGCTTTGGTGGAGATCTGAAGCTGCCCAAGGCAAAGGTCTCAGATATACATAGGTCCTCAGCCAGTGAACCCCAGGAGCCCTGAGAGACACAGGCCCCACCCAGGCATACAGAGCCCCACTCCACTGTTCCCCCCAAGCACAGGGATGTAAAAGGGTGTCCAGGACCACCAGATACTTGAGGACAGACTCTGGGCCTGAGAGGTGGAGAACAAAACTCCCACTGAAGAGAGGGAAAGAAGGGAACACACAGAAGAATCAGCAGCCTGTAGGTCACTGCAGAACAGGCCCTAGAGCTGAACCCTTCTCTCTGTCTCCACTGCTCTCCCTACACCCATACCGCAGTGCAGCAATCAATATCATCATCTTAAAGGGTTCCTGTCAGTTTCTCCACCTGTTTTTCCTGCTAAACACTTTTCCCCTCATCACACCACTATTTTCTTAAATTAAACTCTTCCCCCTAGTGACCACATCAACCCCTCCACCCATCTGGCCATCATTCATTCACTGTGTTGAGACTTCTCAGGCCTCTGGCTGATACTGAAACACCCTTCATAGCCATCACCTGTCCTGTGCCTTCATCCTGCAGTGCTTATCCCCAGGTTGGTTCACTTCTCAGGTGTCCCCTCTTTACAGGGGATTCTCTGACCTCTCATCCCAAGCCCCCCTTTCCCACACCCATCAATCATTCCTTTCCCTGAGCATTCTAGTTTGTAAGATTTATTTATCCCCCCCCTTGTTATTTGCACTCACTGCTTTCTGGGTCCATTTGTTCTCTGCTGTGTCTGCTCATCTTCTTTTTAGGAGGCACTGGGAACTGAACCCAGGACTTCCCATGTGGGATAGAGGTGCTTAATCACTTGAGCCACATCCACTTCTTGCTTGTCACACTTCTGTCTCTCATTGCATCACCCCATTGTGTCAACCCATTGCTTCATCCTATTGTGTCAGCTTGCTGGTGCCAGCCCTTCATGTGAGCTCACTGTCTTGCTCATCTTCTTTAGGAGGCACCAGGGACTGAACCTGGGACCTCCCATGTGAGGTGGGTGCCCAACTCCCATCCCTGTACATTCTTCTCCTTTATTTTATCCTCACATGGCATCCTTTGTGCTCTGTTTAGCTTCCTTGCTCAGTATCTACCCCCAATTCCAAATATCAGCTCCACTAGGACAGCAACATTCTTTCTCATCTTTACCATTCTATACCCAGATCCAAGCTCTATTTTGAGGAAATATCTCTTACCTTCTTATGATTTTTTTTGTCCTTTGTCTTATTTCCCCATCCAACATCCTCAAAGTGTCACTTCCTGCTTTCCTTCCACCATCATTAATAATCCCATTAGTGCTCATTGTCTAGAGAAGGAATGCCATTTCTGACTAAAACTACTAATTCTGGGGATGCCAGCTCTTTCTACAGGAGGGAAACTCCTGATGCTCTCTCAGATTTCCTGTGTGGTGTGTCAGATGATAAGGGAGAGGCATGAGGGGTGGCATGTAGAGATTTCTACAAATTGTCCAAGGAAGATTTCTTCATGGTCAGAAAACTCTCAGTGCAACACATGACAGAGAAAGAAAATAAACTTGCCAGTTTTTTTTTTTTAACCTTTTTTATTTTAGAATATAAATATTAAATGATACAAAGTTCTCTCTAAGAATACAGTTGATATCCCCCAAAATTTATTTTTTAATGTTTTAACTAATATATATTTAGTTAAAAAATAAAGTTGAATTTATTTAGGAGTTGTGAAAATTAGGAATTGAACTCTGCCAAAAAAAGATATTGTTGCTGATGTTTAAAAGCAACATGATGTTTTATGGTTAAACAATATATATATATACTGTTTTATAGATTTTATTTTAAATACAATATTTATAATATACAGATAGAATAATAAAGTAGAAATAGATCATTTAAGATCACTTAAGATATAAATAAGCTATAAATAAAACGGAAAATAATGTTTAGGCATATGTAGTTTGATCAAGTTTCAATTTGAGTAAAAGTTTAAACAATAGGACTTTCTTTGACTACTGGAAGATAATTCAACCCTTCTCTGAAAAGAAAGACAGCCCCACATAAAGTGGTGTTTTTGTGGAAGTTGAGGGTGTTTTCATCTAAAAGAAGGAATTGAGCATTGTTCTGTCAAAGATGAGAAGATGAAGGAACTCCAATCAATGGACAGAGCCCCATTGGATTCACTGGCCTCTAAGACCGTCAGAGGGAGGTTGGTTGGATGAACACAGCCTGGAGGCTCTGGAGGCCTGAGTGGAGTGGAGGGGACAGCACTGATTTAATTCCCAGACCCAACCCTGGGGAAAGGCCATCAGAGGGTGGATGGGGGCCACACACAGTGTTTGGAAAAGGCATTGTGTTGTGGTGGTTCTCATGACCACTTTGAGCGACTTCAAAGTATCTAGCATGTCCATTATCATGTTTTCTAGTTTGGAGCCTTTGGTTCTCTCTTCCTTTAGTTTATGAGCCAGTGAAGTTTATCTCATCAGCATCTCTTTCATTCTCTTTGCCTTTCTGTAGGTATCTACAAAGCTAGGTAATGTAAAAGTCTCTTTTTCTTGCCTGGCATCTAAAGGTGGAACAGCATTTGCAAAACTCTGTGAGCAAACTAATCTTGCCAAGGAGCTGGCATTACTCTTCAATCAATGCAGCCAATGTGTCAGCAGGCTAATTTTCTTGTCTTATATAAATCTGATTTTAACAGACTGGACAAGTCTGGACAACAAAAAGGGAAGCACCAGTCAGCCAATGACTGAAGGAAGCTGTGGAATGTAAGGACTGGACTCATGTCATTGAGCAGCAGCTCCATCACCACCTCTTGCAGCTTCCCAATGATCAGCCCAATGTGAGGTGAGAGGTTCACAGTCCCTCTATGGCACTGCACCACCTACAGGGCTCTCCCCAGTAACCATGAATCTGTCAGCCACAACAAACCACAGAGAACTCCCCAGGAATCCACCTGGAACACACCAGCAACTGGCAGCTTGGTCAGGTCATCAGTAAGAGGGTCAGGGGAAGTGGAGGAGGGGAGACTTGGAAAATAATGCATGTTTCCATTACATTCTAATCATCATTCTTTTTTTCTTTTTTAATTTTTTTAAAGTGATGTAAAATTAAAATGCAGTGAAATATGCCAATCTTAACTGAATGACTGTCAAATTTCAAAACTTTTCACTACCCCATGCCCCACAGTATTCAAAAACCCTATTAAGATATGAATCATTTATTTCCATTAATCCAGAAAATAACTCCTGTAACTTCAATGTATACCCAAACGCCTCCATATACATGCAGCCTCTGTTCTTATTTCTATCACCACACATCATTTTTACCATTTCTTGTAATTCCTAAAAATGGAATAAATCAGAAAACACTCTTTGGCCCAGGTGTCATTAGCTCAAAATAATATTTTGAAATTTGTTACAGCTGCTGTATGGATCAACATTTCTCTCTGCTTTTATCCTTGAGTTCTTTAGCATTGAATAACTGTATTTTTAAAAATTCATCTCTTTGTCTCTTGGGGGATTCTTCCATGCTTCAAGTTTGGAGCATTATGACTACAGATATGAGTATCCATGTACAAGACCTTTTTATAAAGACATGTTTTCATTTCCCTTGGGTGAATACATGGCAGTAGAAAAGCTTCATCATATTGCAGGTGTATGTGAATATTTTTAAACAACTATTGAGGTATTATTGATGTATTAGTCTGCCAAAGGGGTGCTGATGCAAAATATCAGAAATATGTTGACTGTTATAAAGGGTATTTATTTGGGGTAGAACTTTACAGTTACCAGGCCATAAGGCATAATTTACTTCCCTCATCAAAGTCTGTTGCCACATATTGGAGCAAGATGGCTGCTAATGTTTGCAAGTGTTCAGGCTCCCTCTTCTTCTTAAGGCCCCATGGTCCCAGCTTCTCCTATATCAGCTGTAGGCTGGGATAAGTCTCATCTCTCTCCCAGGGCTCATTCCTCTCTGGAGTCAGCTGCTCTGTTCTCTCCTCAAGGTCAGCTGTAGACTCTCAGATGAAGGGCTTGCCTCTCTTCCTGGGGCTTCTACTGTGTCTAATGGAATCTGCTCTCTTTCCTCATATATCTGCTTCTCTGCGTATTTATTTCCCAGTCTCCAGGACCAAAACTCTAACTTTCCTTCTCTGTGGTGTGGTTTCTATGTGAGTCCCCACCCACCATGGGGGCAGGGACTCAACATCCTATTGACATGGCCCAATCAAAGACTTAACCATTATTTAATCAAGTAAAAGTGAAACCTCTGAATCCAATATAATCTAATATGCCCAGAGGAGCAGACCAATTTACAAACATTATCCAATATCTATTTTTGGAATTCATAAACAATATCAAACTGCTAAAACTGACATGACAAAATTCATAAAATTAAATATACATTTTTGTAAATGCATAAAGTTATGCAACCCTCACCATGATCCAATTTTAGAACATTTCTATTATCCCCAAATTTTCCTGTTCTAAATTGCTCCATGAGCTACATTTGGAACAGTCATTCTCACCTCCTTGAAATCAGTTTCTGATTCACTACATTCTCCTGTTTTTTGTTTGTTTGTTATTCATCTGTCACTGTTCTTAACATTCTGCCTCTGTGCTGGGTTCTCTATTTCTCCAAAACCTCTCAGCATAAAGGTTTCATCAGGACTCAGTCCTTGGACTCCTTTCCTTCTTCAGCGCCATGTTCCCTTACTGGAGTGCCTTGGCTTTAAACACCATCTATACTGGCATATGTACTTCTGCATTTGTCTAACCCATTCTTTTCTGTGCAGTCCTGATAGAAACAGTTGATTTATGATGCCTCTGTGGGGATGTCTAGCATGCCAACATGGAACTCTGGGCTGCTCCCAGGAACCTGCTTCTCCTCTGGCTCCATGTTCAGGAACTCCACCTGACAGGGGTTCTGGTAAAAGCTTGGTCACCTTTCTTGACTTCTTACTTTCCCTCCACCCCACATCCATCCCATCAGCATATCCTATGCCCCATCATCTGAACAATTCCACATCTGCCTGCTTCTCTTTGCCTCAAACTTTCTTCCCAGCTCAGCACCACCAATGGCAGGAGGACTGTAGTCTCCTTCTCCCTCTTGCCCCTCTTACTTAAGTGCATGGGAAAATGCATACTTTGCTGTTCTGTATATTGTGCAGTAAGTTAAATTTATTATTCACAATGAAGATATATTTAATATCTTCATTATATTTCCTCTGCTTATTCTATCAATTGCTGAGAGATGTAAAAAAAAAAAAATTCCTCGAATCTGTGACTTACCATACTTCTGTCACTTTTCAAAAGCAATGCTAATCTCTGTGTACACATTTAAAAATGCTATGCTTTCCTGGGAATTCAAACCTTTTCATCATTATGAAATGGCACTCAATTTCTAGTATTTTCCTTAGTATCTCTTTTATTTGATATTGTCAAAGTGAAATAAAATTTACTATTTTTAAGTTTTATGTGGTATATTGTGTTTCACCTTTTACATTTTGCTGTATGTCTTGGAAGAGTTTCTTATATCTAACAGATACATATTTTTTATTTTAATTTTTAAACAAATTAATTTTATTGTTACATATTAATAAAGTATACAATCTATCCAAAATACAATCAGTGGTAGTTGGTATAATTGCATAGTTGTATATTCATCACTTCAATCAGTATTAGAGCATTTTCTTTGCTTAATTATAATAAAAATAAACAAAAAATAAGCAATAAAACCTCATCACTTCGCTATCACTTTATGCTTCCTCT
This sequence comes from Cabassous unicinctus, assembly GCA_029593785.1. Taxonomy (NCBI): domain Eukaryota; kingdom Metazoa; phylum Chordata; class Mammalia; order Cingulata; family Chlamyphoridae; genus Cabassous; species Cabassous unicinctus. The sequence goes on from JAQZBX010024913.1 coordinate 12,592, forward strand.
GCTGTACATAGCTGCTTTTCTGTTTCCATCTCTCTAGTTTATTTGCTTTTCAAGTTGTGTCTTTAAAATATATCCATAAATATATTTTGGATTAAATTTAATTCATACATCAAAAACATTTTGCTCAGAATTCTAATCTTAAGTATAAACCATAACTTATCAAACATAGTCCAAACACTATACAATAATGTTGACATTTAGATTTCTATGTGTCATCTGAAAAACTTATCTTACAAACAAGAGTTTTGCCCTGTTTCTCCAGAATAAATTTTCCTATATCTAAAATTTTAAATGATAATCAAAAAAGACATTGAAATAGTTCATGCTATGCATTTTCGTTCATCAGGCTTTGAAAAAAACAAGCCATTTGGTGTTAGAGCACCATCTTCCTTCTCAGTTACAGTCTCTGCAGTCCCAGAAGCAGACAAAAGAACCGTTGTTTTATTTGTTGAAGCTGTCTTCTGTTTTTCATCAATAGCTCCACAAACAGCAACAAGCTCTTCACTTTCAAAGTCATAGTCAGGAATTGACTTTGGTGAGAAATCTCTTACTTCTGCTGATGATTCACTCTTTTTAATCCTCTGTGCCTCCTTCTGCTGTTCCTGTAGTCTTCTTGCCCAAGAAAGGTCTTCTTTCAATATTTCAGGGTTCATTGGATAGATGTGAAGGGCCACTTGAAAATTTCAAATTGCTTCATCCATTTTGAACTTCAGCTCTCTGTTGTCATATTGTTCTATTGTCTCTCTTCTTATCCTTTAGTTTAACCTTCCTAATAATCTTCATTTCTAAACTCTTCTCCAAATCTCTTGCCTTTGCTTTTTTTTTCAGGCTGCAGCACCCCATTTAGTATCTCTTGCAAACTTGTCTTTTGTAAAAATATTCTATCAGCTTTTGTTTGTCTGTGAAGACTTTGAACTCATCCTCATTTTTGAAGGACAGCTTTGCTGGATACAGAATACTTGGCTAGCAATTTTTCTCTTTCAGTACCTTAAATACATCATACCACTTTCTCCTCTCCTTCAAGGTTTCTGATGAGAGGTCAGCACTTAATCTTATCAAGTTTCCCTTGCATGTGATGCTTTGCTTTTCTGCTGCTTTCAGAATCTTCTCTTAATCTCTGATATTTGTCATTTTGAATAGTAGGTATCTCAGGACAGGTCTATTTGGATTTATTCTGTTTGTAGTGTGTTGTCCTTCTTGGATATTGATATTTATGTCCTTCTTAAGGGTTGGGAGATTTTCAGTCATTATTTCCGCAAATATTTTTTCTGACCCTTTTCTATTCTCTTCTCCTTCTGGGACACAAATAATGTGAATATTTGTGTATTTGGCATTGTCATTCAATTCCCCGAGACTCCCTTCCATTTTTTTCCATTCTCCTCTCTTTCTGTTCTCCTGTCTTTTCCAGTTCAGATGTTCTGAATTGAAAGCACTAATTCTGTCTTCAAGCAATTCAAATCTGCTCCTATGTGCCTCTAATATATTTTTTTATCTTATCCATCATGTCTTTCATCCCAATAAGGTCTGTTACTTGTTTTTGGTAGGCTTTCAAATTGTTCTTTATGTTATCCCAGTGTCTTTTTTAAAAAAAGATTTATTTATTTACTTTAATCCATTTTTACCCCAACCTCCCACCTTTTTTGCTGTTTTTGTGTCCATTCAATGGGCAATTCTTTGTATCTGTTTCCTGCCCTCTCTTTTCATCCTTCTTCTCCTGTGTTCACTGGGATTTGATCCTGGGAACCTCTGATGTGGGAGAGAGGCATTCTACAAGCTGCACTACCTTGGTTCCTGTTTTTTCAATGTGTCTCATCTTGGCTCTCCCTTGTGTCACTCTCCTGTTATGTCAACATATTGCTGCATGGCTCAGTGGGGCCTGATGGCACACCCACTTGTGGGGCCTGGTGGCACACCCACTCATGGGGACTTATGGCACATCCATGTGCAGGGCCTGGGGAACTCACCTGCTGGTGGGGCCTAGTAGCACACCAGCTGGGGGAGGGCCTCATGGCCCATGCATCTTCTATATATTTCTTTATTTTTACCAGGAGGTCCTGGGGATTGAACCCAGGTCCCTCCACATGGGAGAAGGATGCCCATCCATTTGAGCCACATCTGCCCCCTCATTTTACTTTTGATATACAATGGGAAAACAAAACAAAACAAAAAAATCCTCATGCTTAATCCAATTAAATTCTCAAAGGATAAAAGCCATTAAAAATCACTCAAGATTTTACAATAATTTCTATAGACAATAAATTTCCTTACTTGAGCTGAGTATCCTTGGAACAAAACTGTAGTGAGTCAAAATCAAGTCCACATTCCCCTGTTGGTACAACTTTCCCTTTATTGTTTTCAGCAAGATTTAGCAACTCCATTAAGTAAAGATCAGGGTGATTCTTTTCAAATTCACCACATGTTGTAGGATGATATCCAACTGAACCTGGAAAACATATCATTTGTTTGTGCCAAATGCAGTACAACTTTACCAACTTTTAGATTTCCACCTGTAATCATAAACTGTCTAACACCAATCTGGACAGCTCTTTGTATTACATCCTGTAAATTATCTTTTTTCTTGCAGGTGGCTTTTAATATTCCCTAATTTAGAGAAGCTTTTGCTTAGCACCACCTTGATAATTTTGAATCCCTCTATAAATTCCTCTGAACATGGCATCTGTCAAGTTGATGCCAATATCGATGAATTTGAAGTGATTCATAACTGTGGCCCAGTGTCTTCTTAACATCCTTTATTTCTTTAGTGATATTTTCTTTAAATTATTTGAAGTTATTTAGAAGAGTTGTTTGATTATCACTGATTAATTGTATCAAATCCTGTATCTCTTCAGGATATTTGGTTTGTTCTTTTGGCTGGGCCTTCTCTTCTTGCTTCCTAGAATAGCTTGTAACTTTTTGCTGATGTCTAGGCATCTGAATAAGTTGGTGTATTTACCCTGATGGCACTGGTCTATACACCTTTTCATGGAGATTTTCAGTCTTGGGTTTCCTGTGTTCCTGTGTTGAATCTCCAGATAAGAGATTCAAAGCGTGGCTAAATTCACTTAAGTAAAGCACCCCAACCTCCCCTCCCTTTTCCCTTGAAACATGTTACAGGGAGGAAGATGTCTGTTCCCTTCTCAGTTGGCTACAGTGAGCCAGGGACTTTTACCCCAGCTTAATATCTAGGGGATGGGGGAGGGGAGCCCTTCCCAGCCACTATGGGGGCTTGGTAACTCATGTTTGTTGTTTTGGCTTCTTCATCTCACTGTCCACCCTCCTTGGAGTTGTGTACCTCTATACAGGTCTGCTGACCCCCCAAAACAGGCCCTTTGTACTGCTTTTGGCTCTTTCTCCATTGTTTTTGTGAGAGTTTTCAGCTTTGCCTGTTAGTCGATCACAATCTTCCCAGAATTTCTACATTTGCTTTTAAATCTACATGAAAATTTTGATTCAGAGGCACATTTATATTCATTAATTATAAATGTTAAATATAATTATATTAAATATAAATCATAAAATTCAGTACAAATACTTATTTAAATCTGCCTTCTTTTCATGTGCTATTTGTGCTTTCTGTTCTATGTTCTTTTTTTCCTCCTGAATGCTTTCTTTTGGACTGATTATTTTTGTTCATTTTTTCTCTTCCATTTATGTGGGTGAGATGCACTATTTTGATATTCTTTTATACAGTAACTGAGAAAATACAACATTTTTGCTTGCTTTATCAAATCTGACATTAATTATTTTTTACCAGCTTCACAAATAATAAATTTTAAAACACTTTAGATCCATTTACTCAACTTATGAAATGTATTATCATGCATTTTAATACTTTATGGATGTTCTAACCCAGAGATATCATTATTATTACATTATCCATTCAGTATTCATTGAATTTAATTAACAATTACCATTCTTCAATCCATCCTGAATCTTGAACCCTCCATCTGGGATTATTTTCTTTCTGCCTGAAGAATATCCATTCACATTTCTCTTAAAATTAGTTTCTACTAGCAAACTTTCTCAGTTTTTACTTATCTGGAGAAGTGTTTACTTCACCTCATCTGGAAGGACTTCTTTTTCAGTATAGAATTCTACTTTGGCAGCTACTTTATGATAGCAATGTAAAGATCTCATGCCATTGCCTTCTGTTTTCCATTGTTGGTGTTGGTAGTCAGCTTTTTCATTTATTACCCCTTTATTGGTTATATTCTTATTTTCTAGGTATTTTTTCATTTTTCTTTCAAGTTTACAGTTATATACCTAGTTATGCATTTATTTTGATTTTTCCTTCTTGGTTTTGTTGAGCTTCTTGAGTCTATGAACCAGTCTCATCAATTTTTGACAATTGTTAAAAATTATCTCTTCAAATATACCTTCTGCCCTATTCTATGTTTAGTCTCCTTCTAGCTCTCCCACCTAAATATATCTTGTAACTTCTCATTACATTTCCTATTATTCTTTATTCCTACACTCTCTTTTATATTTTCCATTATGTTTTTCCAGTTTCCTTTATAATATTTTTCAGCTTATTCTTCAAGTTCATCATTCTCTCTTCTGATATATATAATCTATTTTTCCTATTCTTTTTCTTATTCATTACTCAACTGTATTTTTAATTTTTTTGTTTTACTGTGTATATATAGATGTATATTCCTCTGCATCACTTTGAAAACTTTGCAGTACACTATCTGAATACACTTGTAGATGTCATTTTATAGGATTCTTACAATGATTGGAGATGAATACATTTATTGGGAGTCCAAGGACCAGAGGAGGAAACTTGCCCATCGTCCCACAATTAGCCACAGGAGACTCAAACATCTCTGACATCAGTGAATTGTGGTCTGCCTAGGTCTTCCTCCTGGCCAGGGCCTAGAAGGAGTCAGGGTTTTTAGACTTCATTATCCTCTCTCCACTGTGTCCTCATATGCCCTTTAAATTGTAGAGATTACAGCCCAAACTCCTGTGGCATAGAAAAAGCAGACGTGATTTCCTATTTCACCTTTAACCTTGGTTTAGGATCTGAACAGTTTCAGGAGAAGAACCAAATAAAATTTCTAACTCACTCTGTGAACATTGATACACCCCTTCCTCACTGAGCCTCAGTTTCCTCATGTGTAAATAAAGTAATTAACTCAATTATCTGGGAAACATCTGGGACAGGAAATGCACCCATAGATTCAGGGCTGTGATGGTTTAAGTGATGCTTGGATGCCTTCTCTCCCCTCTGCTCTCTCTAGTCACCAGTGTACTCTGGAAGCCCCAGAATCACCTTTCCTTGCAAGCTCCAGATGGGATCCTGTGCATGTCTTCCCACCAGTGAATGGTTTTTGGTTACTTTTCTTAGGTCAAGCAAATGTTGCAATTTGTTGTATTCTTGACCTAGTCTCTGTCTTTCATAAAGACTGTGTGATGATCCCTGGGTTTCTTTTCATGTTGAGGAGAGGGAAACTAGAGATGACTGGAATCTTTGAATGTGTGAAGCCTTCAGTGTGGACCTCACTCTGGTGTGCTATATCTGAGCTTGTCCTGGAGGATATTGTGATAGTAGTTAAATTAGAACTTGGGAAACTGAGGCAACACTGGGAAATCTTTTAACATACATATCCTCTGTTATCTACAACATCAGCCTAAGATTTAAGTAGTAATACATTTTAGGAGTGATATCCTTGTTCTTAAATTAACTTTTTACTACCGTATAACATACTACAGGGAAATGTGAAAATCACAGAAATTCCATTTAATAAGCTATATGAATTTAAAAGAATGAGTAATTCAAACTAGAATTTCAGACATTATTAAAGATGTTGGAAAGTAAGATATGTAAGGTCATAATTTGGAGATAGTGGACTTACATTGTAGTTCTGCTTTTGGTATATAGCTTCTGAAAAATTTGTGTTTATATATTCAACCATTAAACATCTTATAGAGATTTTTATGGGGAGAAATTAATTAAAATAAATGTGATGCTTCCAGTTCAAAGCTAACACTGTAATTGGCATATGAAAAACCTTTAGTAAACAAATGTAAGCTGACATGACACAAATGCAACGAGTAGAAAACCTACCAAAAATACAGTATATTATTTGGGGATTTTAAAATGTGATGAACCTTTAATAAAAAGCAAATGATTGGGGAGTGGATTATACTCAAGTGATTGAGCACCTGCTTCCTATGTATAAGGTCTTAGGTTTGATTCCCAGTCCCTCCTAAAAGCAACAAACAAACTGAACAGATATCAAAACCATCTCTCATTGAGGTGTGCAGGTACCTCAGTGGTTGAGCAACTGATTCCCATGTACCAGGTCCTGTGTTCAATCCCCTATGCCTACTTTTAAAAAAGCAAATGATGGATTATCACAAAAGTAAGGGTCGGATGTGAGGCAAAGGGTTATGAGTGAATGTATGCAGAATGCAACAAAGTTACTGATATTGTTCTATTTCTTGTGAGTTGGTTATTGAACTGCCCTTTGTTTTATAATTATTCTTTTATATATTAGAAATACTTATTATATATCCCATTGAAATGTGGTTAGTGCAACTGAGAAATGACTTTTTAGTTTAAATATAATTGAAATTGATCACCAAAATATAGTAAGTAGTGGCCACCATATTGTAAAGACCACCTTTAACATGTCTGATATTTCATTTTTAAGTGGAAAAAATAAGCATCTAGACAAAGAAATTGTTTAAAGAGGAGAGGGCTCATCTAATACAAAGATAAATTATTTAAAAATAAGATATGACCTTATGAAAGCCAAAGAATAATATGGTAAAAGTAAATAATGCATTTATAATAATATAATTGAATTTCAATGGATTAAACTCCCCAGTGAAAAGATATAGGATGACAGAAAGGATATTCTGTCTATAGGAAACTCGCTTTAGACCCAGGGATACAAATTGGTGGAAAGTGAAAGGTTTGAGAGAGATATTCCATGCAAACATTAACCAAAATAGAGCAGGTGTAGCTATACTAGTATTGGACAAAATAGATTTTAAAAGCAAACTAATGTGAACTCATTATTAGCAAATCTAGAAATACTCATATATTCATAACCTTTGGATTCTCCTTCTATTCTGTGAAGATTAAAATTAAATTTTAAGAATCATATCTAACCCTGGCTCTCCACATGGTTCCTTTTCTCTTCTATTTTCTATGTAAATTTGAATTATTGACAGTGCACTAAACCACCTTTACCAGCAACATTTCCATATATTTTCCACCCATGCTTTCATTTTTTATGCACACTGTCTTCTATCTTAAAACCAAAAACATAAAGTATCTCAGCTAATGCCTCATGTTTTCCTTCTTCATAATTGAATTTGTGGAGCCATCCACATTTAGTTACCATTTTCTCATGTGCCATCATCCTCTGAATTTCTAAGATAACTTTGATTTCACCATAAATAACTACAACCTAAGATCACTAGTGATCTCAAAATTAAATCTATTGAATGTGTCTGCCTTTTGCTTGCCATTAAGCTAGAATTGAACCATAACTTCATACTTCTTCCCAGTGTCCTCACCAATAATTTCTAAAGCAATATTACTGAATCATCTCAAAATGAAACTTTATACACTGTCTGAGAAACCTTACACATTTCTTTAATTGTTTCAATGTTTGCCAGTTCTCTTCTATGTTGTGTTCAAAACTATTGTGTGGATTTTATTTCTCAGCTTTAAACTCTCCTTGTGTGTGTCACAGACATGTAAACTGAAGTATATTTAAAATTGAAGCTATTAACTTTTCCATACAATAAACAATAAACTTCATCAAGTCTCCAATATCAGCTAGAAGATCCTCAAAAATCTAGAGATTTACCTTTGATATACATTCCCAGAACCACATAAACATAAAGGATTATTGATGTTATCTCTAAATTGAGCACTATTGTCAACTTTCATTCCTACTCCAATCTCTACAGACATACTGAGTCCAGTATTTCACTGATACCAAAGCCTAACAAAGATACCATAAGAAATGAAAACTATAGACCAAATTCCATTATGAATATAGAGCATAAAACCCTTTACATAGCACTAGCAAACTGAATTAATAACATATTCAGAAGATTAAACACCATGACGAAGTGGTATTTATCCCAGGAATGCAAGGGTGCTTCATTGTATGAAAACCAATGTAGTAAACTGTATAAATAGGTAAAGGAATTTCTTAAACCATGATTATTTAAATAGAAGCAAGATTTCAATAGATTTGGCAAAATCTAACACTATTTCTTGTGAAGAACACTCAGAACATTAGGACTAGAAGGGAAATTTCTCAACATGATAAAGACAATTTATGAAAAACCTATAGCTAACATCAGTCTCAATGGTGAAATACTGGAAGTGTTCCCCTAAGATTGGGAATATGTCAAGGATGTCAACTTCTACCACTACTGTTCAACATTATACTAGAAGTTCTGGCCAGGGCACTTAAGCAAAAGAGAAGTTAAAGACATGCAAATTAGAAAGTAACAAGTAATGCTATCTTTATTTGCAGATGACATGATTATAGATATAGAAAATCAAAAGGAATTTGCTGGAAAATTATTAGAGCTAATAAATGAGTACAAAGTAGCAGTGTAAAAGATCAATACCATTGAAAAAAATTCCGTTCCTATGCACTGGTAATCAAAGAGGAAATTAAGAAAATTCCACTTACAATGGCATAAGTGGAATAAAATATTTAGAAATAAATTTAACTGAGGATATTGGAAATGCAAAAACACTAGTGAAAGATATTAAATAAGATATAAAGAAGTAACAAGGTATTGCAAGTTAATGGAATGGAAAGTTAGTATTGATAAACTTTCAGATTATGCAAAGGGTTCTACAGATTCAAGGCAATCCCTATCAAAATTCCAGCAGCGATTTATGCAGAAATGGAAAACTCAATCCCCAAATTCATGTGGGAATTCAAGGTACCCCAAATATGCAAAACAATTTTGAAAAAGAAGGATAAAGTTGGAGGACTACAACAACTCCAGGTTTCCCAACTTCAAATGGTACTGCAAAGTTATAGTAATCAAAAGAGTTGTGGTACTGGCATAAATACAGACAAATAGAGCAGTGGAACAGAAATGAAAATTCAGAAAGAAACACAAACATCTCTCACATATTGATTTTTTAAATTAGAGAATTTGTTCCTATACAGAAAAATCATGTATAAAATCCAAAGTTCCTATATACCACCTTATTATCAACACTTTCCATTAGTGTGGTACATTTGTTATAATTCATGAGAGAACACTTTTATAATTTTACTTTTAACTATAATCCATCATTCACAATAGGTTCTCTGTTTACATTGTTCATTCATTTGTTTTTTAAATTATTTTTATATACAAACAACCTAAAATTTCTCCTGTTAATCATATTCATATATATAGTTGAGTGCTGTTAATTGCATTCACAATATTGTGCTATCATCACCACCATCCATTACCAAAACTTTACCATCAACCTTACTAGAAATTTATAATTTAAGCATTAACTCTTAACTCCCTACCCTCACCTCAGACCCTGTTAACCCATATTCTAGATTCTGACTCTCTGCATTTGCTTATTTTAATTATTCCAAACAATATTTGTCCTTTTGAATATGGCTTATTTTACTCAACATGAGGTCTTCAAAGTTCATTCAAGTTGTCACATTTACCAGAACTTCATTACTTTTTATGGCTGAATAATATTCCATTTCATGTGTATATCACATTTTATTTATCCATTCATTGGTTGATGGACATTGTAATTACTTTCATCTTTCAACAATTGTAAATAATGCCACTGTGAATGTTGGGTGTGCCCTGATTTCAAATCATTTTGATATTTACCTAGATATGGGACTGCAGGTTTATATGCTAATTTTATACATGAATTTCTGAAGAACTGCCAGTCTTCCACGGCAACTGAAACTCTTTTACATTCCCACAAGCAATGAACGTTGCAATTTTTCCACATCTTCTCAAACACTTGTAACTTTCCATTTTTTAAAGAGTTGTCATTTTAGTCGGTATGAAATGGTACCACATTGTGGTTCTGATTTGCATTTCCTTAATATCTAATGAGCTTGAGGATCTTTTCTCATGCTTTTTGGCTATTTATATATCTTCTTTGGAGAAATGTCTATTCAAAGTATTTTGCCCATTTTTAAATGGGTTGTTTGTCTTTTTATTTCAGAATTTTAGGGATTTTTTATGTATAAATATTAAATTCTTATTAGATATGTAATTTCCAAATATTTTCTCCCATTGAGTAGGTTTTCTCTTTTACTTTCATGATAAGGTCCTTTGATGCACAAAAGTTTTCATATTTCATAAGATCCCATTTAGCTATTAATTCTTTTGTTGCTTATGCTTTAGGTGTAATGTCTAATAAACCATTGCCTAACACAATGTCCTGAAGATGTTTCTTTTATTTTCTTCTGGTTATTTTATTTTCCTGATTCTTATATTTAGGTCTTTTAAGCATTTTGAGTTAATTTTTTAATATGGTGTGACAGGTGTCCCTATTCTTTCCTTTGACTATGAATATCCAGTTCTCCGAGAACCGTTTGTTGAAAAGACAATGCTTCCCCAATTGAGTGGACTTGGCAGGCTTTAAAAAATCAATTGACCATAGACATCAGGCTCTATTTCTGAACTCCAAATTTAGAAATTAGAAAATGAAAGGTAGAAAATTTAGAAATTTATAAAATTTCTAACTTAGAAGATTAGAAATTTAGAAGGTAGGAAATAAATGTCCATGTTTGAAAGCTTTCAATCCGCAAACCTCAGATGACCATGACACAAAAACTTAAGTAAAGTTTGCAGAATCAAGGTGATGTTAGCCTAAGGGTATTCATAGATTTCTGAATAAGTAGGACAGATTAGAGTGCTCAGGATGAAGCATGAGCTTTGTGATGACAGAGGGTAGGGGACACATGAAAACCCAGTAAGAATTATAGGACAGGAAGGAAAAGCATCTTATGGGGGTGGTAGAGGCCATGCAAGGGACCAAGAAGGGAACAGGAAGCAGGGCAGGGTCACTGTAGGGCAGCACAGGGGAACATCAGACAAGAGAGGGGAAGAATGGGGAAAGAGTACTCAAATAACAATTATAGCAGAAGATCAATAAAGGGAGAGAAGGTATTAATACTGTGAACCTGAAGTGAGACAATGCTGTAATAGATTGTTAGGTGCTTTGCAAGAGGTAGGTAGGAAATATAAGAGAAAGGTAGGCTCTGTGCTATGAATGGAAGGACCTGAAGAGACTTTCAGCCTGAGCTCAGGTTTGGGCAGCGGAGCTTCACAAGGACAGGGACCTCTGGAGTGATGATGGGATACTGTACTCCATCATGCCACCCACATCTATAGCCTCTGAAATAATTTTATTTTCTTAATTCCTAAAAAGATGCATTCAGGTGATATAGGCAAAATAGTGGCAGAGTAGGCATCTCTAAGTGTCATCTCATCCCATATTGCAGCTAGTAATCAGACAAGTTCTATATAAACCCCCTGTTTGGGGGTGCTCAGAAGACAAGCAGAGCATTGCATACCATCATTGGAAGAACTGAAGGAGGCTGGCCTTCTGTGATGAAGATTTATGAGTAGTGCATGCAACACTGTGGAGGACAATGTCCATCCTCACTGGTGGCCACTTTGGGAACCACTCCATGGCTGGAGCTGGAAACTCCATTTTCCAAAAAGAGGGGAGGAGGAGATGGCCAGACACTGACTTCAGCTATTGATTAACAAATTCAGCTGGCTAGAGTCCAATTCTAAGTAGAATTAAAGTTTGAACCTGTCGAAGTCAAAAAGAAGCTGGTAGTCTTCATTTTAACTCCACCTCTGGCAGAAGTCAAAGGGGTGCTGATTGCATATCATAGTGACTTACTGTTTAGTAAGGATCAGAGTCTTTCCATCCAAATCAGATTACTGACCAAGCTTAAGCTCCAAACCCACCCCTGAGAGGGGAAGAAAGTGGGTGGAGCTTCACCAGTCACTTCTGGCAACTATAGAGAGTTTCAACCAAGATAACATAGATTACTGCCCACACCTTTGGATTCATTGCTGTCCCCAGTAGGGGAGGAAGTTGGGTGGACCTTCAGTCTCTCTGGGCAGTTTCAGCCTGCACAACTTAGATTACCAACCATGGCCTAGTCTCTTACTCCATCCCTGGAAGGAGAGAAATGTGGGCAGAAATTCATTAGTTTCTGTAGCAAAGTGGGCAATTTCAGCCTGCAGATTAACACCCACATCCTCAGCATCAATGCCACCATTGGCAGGATAACAAAGGCAAGAAACAAATGAATAACAGCAGAAAAAAATCTGACTGGTTAAACATGAGTTATTATAAATTTCTATAATAAATTTAAGTAAGTGTCAAAGAGAAGCTTTAGCACAAAGCCAATCAACTAGAAAGTCCTAGGCTAAAGAGTGAAACTGAACCCAGAATAAAGCATTAAGAAAATCAGATGCCAAGAGGCCAGCAAAAAGTTGCAAGCCATACTAAGAAACAGGAGGATGTGGCCCAGTCAAAGCAACAAATTAGGATTTGAGACAACATGTAGGCAAGTTCAGGCAACATGTAGAATTTGAGACAACTAATCACAGACATTCAAACAAATCTCCTTAATAGATTCAATGAAGGGGCTAAAGAAATTAAGGATAAGAAGAAGACACTAGGTGAACACAAAGAATAATTTGAAAACATGCAAAGAAAAATAATAAGTCTTATGGAATGAAAGGTGCAATAAACAAAATAAAAATTAAAATGGAGACTTACAACAGCATATTTAAAGAGGCAGAAGAAAGGATCAATGTGATAGAAGACAAGGCTTTCAATTTGAAGATACAGAAGAGATAGAGAAAAGAATGCAAAGAATTGAGCAGGGACTCAGGGAACTGAATGATAGCATGAGGTGCTCAAACGTTTGCATCATGGGGTTCCCTGGAGGAGAAGAGAAGAGAAAAGGGGGAGAAGGAATATTTGAGGAAATAGTGGTAGAAGATTTCACACTCTTTTGAAGGACATTGAATAAACCTGAATAGACCTACTCCAAGACACATAATAATCAGAATGAAAAATGCCAAAGATAAAGAAAGAATTTTGAAAGCAGCAAAAACAAAACAAAACAAAACAAAACCCTGATATATCACATACAAAGGTAGCCCAATAAGAGTGAGTTCTTATTTCCCATCAGAAACCATGGAGGTGAGAAGGTAGTGGTCTGGAGTTTCAAGAAACTGAGAGAGAAAAAATGACAGTGAAGAATTCTAGGTCTGGTAAAATTATCCCTTAAAAAATGTGGATGAGCTTAGAGTATTCACAGATAAATAGAAATTGAGAGAGTTTGTCACCAAGAGACTGGCCTTATAAGAAATACTTAAGAGACTGCAGCAGCCTGAAAGGAAAAGTTGGGAGAGAAAGTCTTGGAAGAGAGTCTAGAAATGTAGCAGCTTGATATAATTTATGAATTCCAAGAAGAAGATATTGATTATGTTTGCAAACTGGTCCGTTCCTCTGGGTGTGATTCCCTTTGATTGTATTAAATTCAAAGGTTTTATGTTCACTTGATAAAATCAAGATTAGTGCTTTGATATGACCATGTCAGTAGGTCATGGGTCAGGGTTGAGGCCCCACTCAAGAACACACACAGGAAAACACAGGAGAAGATACAGAGGATGAAGAGAGAGAGAGCTTTGTCAGTTTTGATCCTGGAATCCTGGGGGCAAGAAGAACCATTCAACTGATAGGTTACAGCTGACCTTGTGAAGAGACCAGAGCAGCTGAACTTGGAAAGAAATGGGCCCTATGCCAGCCTACAGTTGAACTTGGCAGAGGTGGGACCATGGAGCCTTAAGAGGAAGAAGGAAGGTTCAAATGTTGCAAATATTGGCAAAAGATTTTGGTGAGAAAAGTAAACTTGAATTGGACTCTGTAAGGCCATGTAGCTGTAAGCTTCTAAACCAAATAAATAACCTTTATAACAGCCAACAGATTTCCGGTACTTTGCATCAGCATTCCTTTGGCTGACTAATACATATAGCTATATTAATATCAGACAAAATAGACTTCAAAAGCAAATCTGGGAGGAATAAAGAAGGCATCAGTTTAGGAGGGCACTTGCTGACTCACTCTCTGAGGATTGCTGATTGTGGACAGTGTCCTACCCAGGGGGTCTGTGCCAGGAGTGCATGGAGAGACAACCTTGGGTCATCGATCTGGAGGGAGCAGGATGGCAAGGTGGATTGCTCAGGAAGGATTTGTGAGTTTTTCCCCTGTCTGTGGTAGTCGACCCAGATGGCTGACCCCACCCTCAGAGAAAAAGGCTGGTTTTAGCCGCGACTCCCGCTGGCAAACCAGTGAGAGGGAGCATTCTACAAAAAAGGTTTAATACACGGTGAGGAAAGGGGGAGGAGGTTGGGTATATGAGAGTCTCTACTATGTTGTGTGTGTGACATTGCTGTGAGCTAAAATTTCTTTGAAAATTAAATGAAAATTTGGGAGACACTGGGGAGTAAGAGGGGGAAGGTGTCACGGTACAGAGTGGACACCCGATAAAGCAGTGATAAAAGGAAAAATGTTGAGAAAAAAATTTTTTTTTAATTTTTTTGTTTTTTCCCATTATTTGAATATCCCAATCCTTTAATTTAATTTAATTTTTAGTGTTCTTTTTTAAGTTTCCATGTATTTTATCTCTTACACTTAAACTTATCATTATTATTTCATTTTCCTATTAATTTTATTTGGCTATTATATGGGCTTCATCTTTAAGGAAGGTTTGAATCACAGAAGGGTTACAATGGGGATGGGAGAATATCATTGGTGGGAGGTGTCTGGGATGGGGGTTTCATGGGAGGAAGTTCCCCTGAAAATACATTAAAGATATATAAAATTGTTCAAATGATCGAGGGGGGGTGCATGGTCACTGTGGGTGGAAAAACACTCAATAAATGAGAGAATACTGAATTCCCAGCTTGGAAAGGTCTGCCACATTCTCCAAGGGAGCAGCAACAATTCCCCAAGTGCAGGGACAGTGTCTGGCAAAGGAGGATTGTCCACTAATGGGTTCTTGTTATTGATGACTAGCCTTATGAGTCTTTGCTTTCAGAGTTGAAACTTAGCCTAATGTTATGGGATGTCTAAGCGTTGCCACCTGAGAGCTTCCTTGTTGCTCAAATGTGGCCTCTCTCTAAGCCAAACTCAACGTATGAATGCATTACATTCCCACCAGTGTGGGACATGACTCCCAGAGATGAGCCTCCCTGGCAATGAGGGATTACTACCAAGTGTCAACTGGCAATATGACTGGAGAAAGACCTTGAATAAAAGGTGGGAAAGGTAAAGACAAATGAATTCATGTGGCCAAGAGACTTCAAAGAGAGTCAGGAGGTCATCCCAGAAGTAACACTTAGGCACACCTCAGTAGGATCTCATAGAACACCAAAGTGGATATCACCCCAAACAGAGGGGCTCCTGAGGGCTTTGGAGACACCCAGGTCCTATATAAGGAGAGATAGCTACAGAGATTGAAGCCTTATCAGTGGGCTATACTTTGGAATCTGTGCTCCTGAGCGTGACAGAGTTGGACTCATAAATAAGTCCTCCTTACACATGGTCCATCATGCCCTTATCTTCAAACCTATATGTGGTGCTGGAGTTTGTAGGTGTACTTCTAGAGACTGGAGACTTTGGTCTGCCCATGTGCCAGCTGTGCCTAGAATCTCAGTGGAGATGCAACTCCTACTCTACAGCTCAATGGACTCACCCATGTTACCTGGTGAGGAGATGATCATTGACAATGGCCATCCCAGTGAATGGAGAGAGTCTGCAGCTGCAGGCAGGATAATCCCATCCATCTTATCCATGGGATATAAGCACCCTCTCACTTGGAGGTGGAGTAGACATCGTCATCCCAGACTCCTCAGGACTGGGGGAGGAGCTATGGACTAGAGTGCACTTACTGGTATTCTGTTGTAGACATACTGTGATTTAAGCAATGGAAGAAATTACAACATTGATGTGGAGCCAGTGACCACTGGACACATTCACTACAGGGAGATGGAAAAAGCAGTTGTAATACAGGGGTTTTTTTGGGACTTGGGTATTACCCTGAGTGACATTACAATGACAGATATAGGCCATTTTACATCAACATTTAACATGCAGAAATGTGTGGGAGAGAGTGTGGTCTACAATGTGAACTATGATCCATACTTAGTGGCAAAGCCCCAGTATGTGTATATCCATTGCAGGTGATGTGCCACACTAATGAAAGAGGTTTATGTGGGAGGTTGTGGGAAGTGTGCAGGTGGGGAACATGGGAATCCCTGTAATTTTTGAGTAACATTTACGTAACCTAAGCACCTTTTAAAATATTTTTTTTTTACAAAGCAAATCTGTTATGAATCAAAGAAGGAATTATATATTATTAGCAGTAGCAATCCACCAAGAATAAATAACAATCATAAATATCTATGCACCTAACCAGATGCCCCAAAATACATGAGGCAAATGCTGGCAAAACTGAAAGGAGAAATTGATGTCTCTATGATTATTCATAGACTGCTGATATCAATAAATAGAACATCTAGTCAGAAGATCAACAAGGAAACAGAACTTGAACAACATGATAAATCATTGTCTCAACCCCAAACTCCAGTATACATTTTCTTCTTCAGTGTTCAGGCATCATTCTCAAGGATTGAGCATATGTTGGATCACAAAACAAGTCTCAATGAATTTTAAAAGATTGAAATTATACAAAGAACTTTTTCTAATTATAATGTAATGACGCTGTAAATCAATAAGAGGCAGAAGACTGGAAAATACATACATGTATGGGGATTGAAGAACACATTCTTAAACATCCAGTGGGTCAAAGAAGAAATTGAAAGAGAAATCAGTAAGTATATCAAGATGAATGGAAATGGGAACACAACATATAAAAACTTTAGGATGCAGCAAAGGCAATGCTGTGAGGAAAATGTATAGTGCTAAACACCTGCTATGAAAAGGAAGAAAGATAAAAAAATCCAAGTCATAACTAAACAACCAGAGGAAGTAGAAAAAGAACAGCAAACTAATCCCAAAACAAGCAGAAGGAAACAGCAGAAAACAGTAGAGAAATCAACAAAATCAAAAGTTGGTTCTTTGAGTAGATCAACAAAATTGGCAAAGTTTATCTAGACTGTCAAAAAAAATAAGAGAAAAAATGCAATTATATAAAATCAGAATTTAGAGTGGGTAGGTTACTACTGACACCACATAAATGAAA
>JAQZBX010024914.1:0-29885 GCA_029593785.1 Cabassous unicinctus
GAATACAATTAATAGGAAAATGAAACAATAATAAGTTTAAATATAAGAGATAAAATACATAAAAATTAAAAAAAAAAACCTAAAACTAAAATAAAATAAAATGATTTGGATATTTAAAAAATGAAAAATATTTAAAAAAAAAATTTTTTTTTAACACTTTGCATTTCATCACCACAATATCTGGTATCCTTTCTGTACTGTGGCCCTTCCCCCACTCATTACCCATGCTTTGTATTTTTTCAAACAATGTACCCTTGTAATCCCCATTCTTAGTTCAAAATTACTTACATATCTTTCTTTTAGATTTGCTTTATAATTTCATAGTGATATTTAAATATTTAATTCATTTGTATTTGTTTTGGCATATGATATATGCAAAGGATTTAAGATACTATATTTCCAAATACCTGATTTTCCTATTAGCATTTTATTTATTACTATTATTTAATATATATATTATTTTATTATTTTACAATTGCTTGACTGTATACTTTCTTCTTATAAACATGGTAATAGGGAGTTTTTCTGGGCTAGCTTTCTAGTTCCAATGGAATCAAGACTCTCCACTCCTATAAATTAATTTGGAAATTTGGTTTTTAGCAATATTCAGTATTCCTTTTCAGGAATATAGTATCTTATTGCACCACCCTAATACAATCTCTTTCTCATCCTTAGACAATACCATTTCATACCTTCACTGTCAGCTTATGATCTTGCATCATAAACCAATGAGAAAAGAGAAACAGTCTGATAGGAATTTCTTACCGTCCACTTCCAAATTTACCAGCACACTTGCACATAGCTTTTTGTCTTTTGAAAAAGCCTATCAGAGGCCAAACCTACCATTAGGGCTTTTGATACTGAGCTCCCTTATCACTCAAAGACACTGATCTTGCAATTACCTGCTTCTCCTCTGCATCATTGCCCTCTCTACTGGATCATTTTTATATGTTATAAATGTGTTTTAGGATCAGCCATCTTAAAGAACATTTCCCTTGAAGCTACATTCTCCCTCCAATTAATACCTCATTTCTCAAGGCAAATTGTCTTGAAAGCTGTCTATTCTCATAGATTCCATCTTCTTTTCAACTGTTATGACTCAAACACCTGGAATCAGGCTTCTCTCCCACCACACTACTCAGGGGCTCTTGTCAAAATCAGCAATAATGTTCATACATCAAACTCAGTATCACTTCTTTGTGTTCATCCTATTCAACTTTCAACCACATTGGACAGAGTTGACCACTCTCTTTTCTTGAAACAATTTTTTTTCTGACATCCAGATCACCACACTCACTAAGCTTTCCATTGACCTCACTGACTCAGTTCTCACTTGGTGCATTTCTAAATATTGAATTATCTTTTGGCTCCAATGTAAGACTCCTTTGGTTCTCATTCAACATTCTGGGCCTTGGTAATTTCATCGTCTCATGGGTTAAATTCCATCTATATGCATTTTGACTATTGACTTCTTCCAAACCCATACTCATTCAGCTACCTGCTGATGTGCCTGGATGGCCAGTAAGCATATTTAATCCAAAACTGGATGCTTGATCCATCAAGCTAAAATCTGTTCTTCTATGGCTTTTTTATTTATAAAAAATAACATTATCATCTTCACACTTATTCAAGCCAAAAATCTATATAGAATACTAATTTCTCCTCTTTACCTTACCACTCCCAAATAGAAGGTCCTATCAACTCTGCCTCCTCAACATAATCAAGTCTTTTTACTTCTTTCCATATCAACTACTACCACCAAACAAGAGGGCTAAGTCTACCTATAAGATTGAACTTTGGGTATAAACTCTCATGCTAAGATTGAGAGTTACACTAGAGTTAAATACTCATGGCTCTGGAAACAGACTGCTTGGGTTTAATTCCCAGGGTTTAATTCTACCACTTTTTACCTGTGAGACCACAACAAGGTACTTTAACACTTTGTTCTGCAAATCCTTGTATGTAAAATGGGGTAAAATAGTACCTACCTCATAATGTTGTGAGGATTGAAGGAGTTTATGTATGTAAAGTGCTTGGAACAGAGCCTGGGACACAGTTAGCTCTCAATAAGTATTTTCTATGATAATCAATCCTGCTAAAACTCCCAAGCTGAACAATTCAGGACAGGCATTAGGGCCTTCTAATGTCATATTGAAATATGGTTTGTTACAAGTTGGGTTCACTACAAGCAAACACTGGCAGAGCTTGGGGTATATGTGAGATGTTTATTAGAGATCAACCCGTGTAAAATGAAGGGAGAGGAAGCAGGATTGGGCAGAGGAAGAAGTAGAAGTGTAAGGCAGGCTGGAAAAAACTGGACCAGCCCAGTAGAAAGCTCTGGAGCAAGAATTGCTAAGCAGAGTTGTCCTGCATCGAGCTCCATAGGCTGGACTTTCATACCATACCTCCATCTAGTTCAGTAGTGGATACTGGATACTCCAGGAGGTGAGATGTCCAAGGCAATGCTCTCTGCAGCTGAGACAGACTCTGAAGTTGCTGAGAGTTGGAAGCTATCTGTTGACCACCCCGCCCCCCCAATAGCTGGGCAGCAAGTTTTCCCAAAAGGAATATCAGGGTAGCACATCTTTGTGTCTTCTGCATTTTTGATAGGCTCACTCAATGGTTAAATAATTTTCTAGGAGAATGTACAATTAATTGACTTTGCTATTTGCGTCCAACTAAAGGCACAGACTTCTGAAGGTACATGTAGCTTTGTGGTCAGGTGTCCAGTAGAGCTGCAAAAGATTTCTCGATAGTAAAAAATAGAAGTCATTAAGCACAAGGGTTACAATTTATTGCCCTCTGGGACTTCAATCAGTCTTGTATTTAACTTGACAACTTTATTCTAACATTTTAAATGTCTTTCCCCTGTTTCTTAAATGCTTTTTAAAATAATTAATTTTAATTGTAATAAAATATAAATAACATAAAAATAATTTTAATCATTTTAAATGGAAAATTCTTTGGCAGTAAGTACACTGACTATACTGTGTAACTTTCACCACTATCTATTTCTAAGCTATTTTCATCATCTTAAACCAAAATTCATACTTGTTTAACAATAACTGCCCATTTCCCCCTCCTCCTGGTAACTACTACTCTGCTTTCTACTTCTAGAATTTGCCTTTTCCAAGTATTTCTTTTTTTATTGTTTTTAATCAATTCTATTAATACATATTAACAAAGCATACAATCCATTCAAATTGTACAATCAATGATATTTGATATAATCACGTAATTGTGAATTCATCACTTCAATTATTATTAGAGCATTTGAATTATACCAATAATAATAACAATAATAGTAAACAAAAAACAGTTGAACTTAAAAGCTCTACTCCTTAATAATCACCTCTCAATCTCTCTATGCTTCCCCTGCTGTGCATAGCTGCTACTCTGTTTCCATCTTTCTAATTTATTTGTATTTATATTTTGTACAGATGGAGTAAACAATATGTAGTACCTTTTGTCTAGTTTCTTTCACTTAGTATATTTCCTTTTTTACCCTTAATGGAAGACTATTAATATATTACTATACATTTTTGCCTGATATTAACATCCTGTAACATCTACATTTGTTCAGTTTCAAAGAAAAAGTCTTACCCATGCAATATTACCCATATTCATATTTCATATGAGGTTTTGTTATGTTATACAATCCCATGTTACATTTTTAGCCTTCCTTCTAGTAATATACATGACATTAGACTTTATCTTTCAACCACTGTTATACCCATGTATTAGCACTGCTAGTAACAAACACTATGGTGTGCTTTCACTATTACTATTCATTTCCAAAGATATATGAACAACCTTTTTACCAATTCTGCACAGATTAACCCTCAGCTTTCCATTCTCTACACTCCTTCTATTTTATGGTGACCTATATTGTAATTATTAAATCCATGAGTTTACACAATATATTTAGTTCATAATAGTGCAATCATACAGCAATTATCCTTTTCTGTCTGACTTGCTTCACTCAACATAATGTCCTCCAGGTTCATCCATGCTGTCATATGCTTCATGACTTCATTTCTTCTTACAGCAGCATAATATTCCATCATATGTATACACCACAATTTGTTTATCCATTCATTGGTTAATGGACACCTGGGTTGTTTCCATCTTATTCACATCTTGGCAATTGTGAATAATACCTCTATGAACATTGGTGTACAGATGTCTTTTGTGTCACTGCTCTCAATTCTTCTTGGAATAGACATTGTAGTGGTATTGCTGTGTCACATGGCAAATCTATATTCAACTTCCTTAGGAACTGCCAAACAGTTCTCCACAGTGGCTGTACCATTCTACATCCTCATCAACAGTGAATAAGCATTCCTGTCTCTCAACATCCTCTCCAACACTTGTAGTTTTCTGTCTTTTTAATAGTGGCTATTCTAATAGGTGTGAAATAATATCTCATAGTAGCTTTATTTGCATTTCCCTAATCACTAGTGATGTTGAACATTTTTTCATGTGTGTGTGTGTGTATGTGTTTTCCTGCTATTTGTATTTCTTCTTTGGACAAATCTCTATTCAAGTCTTTTACACATTTATTATTTGGGTCATTTGTCTTTTCATTGATTGAGTTGTAGCATCTTCTTTATGTATCATGGATATTAAACACTTATCAGATATGTGATTTCCAAATAATTTCCCCCATTGAGTTGGCTGCCTTTTTGCCCTTTAACAAAGTCCTTCAAGGTGCAAAAGTGTTTAATTTTGAGGAGGTCCCATTTAACAATTTTTTCATTTGCTGCTCATGCTTTGGGTGTAAGGTCTAAGAAACCACCACCTACCACAAAATCTTGCAGATGTTTTCCTACATTTTCTTCCAGTAGTTATATAGTCCTGGCTTTTAGATTTAGGTCTGTGATCCATTTTGAGTTTTTTCTTATATAGAGAGTGAGATAGGAGTCCTCTTTCATTCTTTTGGTTATAGATATCCCATTCTCCCAGCACCATTTATTAAAGAGACTGTTTTAACATGGACTTGTTAGGTTTGTCAAAAAACAGTTGGCAACAAGCAAATGAGGATTTGGCTCAAGTGATTGGGTGCCTCCCTCCCACATGGGAGGTCCTGGTTTCAGTTCCTGGTGCCTCCTAAAAAGAAGATGAGCAGACACTGACAGCACACAATGAGCAGACAGTGAGCTCAAACAATGAGGTGGGGAGGTAGAGAGAAATAAATAAATTAAATAATTTTTAAAGAAAACAAACAAACAGTTGGCCAGAGAGGTGATGGTCTACTTCTGGACTCTCAATTCTATTTCACTGATCAGTGTGTCTGTCTTTATGCCTATACCATGCTGTTTTGACCATTATAGCTTTGTAATATGTTTCAAGGTCAGGTAAGAGAGTCTTCCCACATGGGTCTTCTTTTTTAAGACATTTTTGGCTATTTGGGCCCCTTCCCTTCCAAATAAATTTGTTAATTGCCTTTTCTATTTCTGTAAAGCAGGCTGTTGGAATTTTGACTGGTATTGCATTGAATCTATAAATCAGTTTGGGTAGGATTGACATCTTCATGATATTTAGTCTTCCAATCCATGAACACAAAATGTCTTTCCATTTGTTTAGGTCTTTTGTGATTTCTTTTAACAGCATTTTGTAGTTTTCTGAATAAAGGTACTATACATCTTTGGTAAAATTGGTTCCTAGATATTTGAGTCTTTTTGTTGCTATTGTAAATGGAATTTTTTTCCTGATTTCCTCCTCAGATTGTTCAATACTAGTGTACAGAAACATTACTGATTTTTGCATGTTGATATTGTATCACGCCACTTTGCTGAACTTGTTTATTAGCTCAAGTAGCTTTGTCGTAGAAATTTCAGAATTTTTAAAAATATAGGATCATGTCATCTGTGATTAGTGAGAGTTTTACTTCTTCTTTTTCTAGGACAATGTAAAATAACAGGGGTGACAGTGACTATCCTTGTCTTGTTCCCGATCTTAGAGGGAAAGCTTTCATCCTTTCCCCCTTAACTTTAGTGTTGGCTGTGGGGTTTTCATATATGCTCTTCATCACATTGAGAAACTTTCCTTCTATTCCTATCTTTTGAAGTGTTTTTAACAAGACAGGATGTTGGACTCTTTTGAGTGCATTTTCTGCATTGGTAAAGATGATCATCAGCTTTTTTTCTGTCAATTTGTTGATGTGGTGTATTACATTAACTGATTTTCTTATGTTGAACCACCCTTGCCTACCAGAAATAAATCCCTCTTCTTTGTGATGTATAATTCTTTTAATATGCTGTTGGATTCTATTTGCAAGTATTTTGTTGAGAGTTTTTGCATCTATGTTTTTGCATACTAGAGAGATTGGTATGTAATTTTCTTTTCTTGTAGTATCTTTATCTGGCTTTGGTATTAGGGTGATGTTGGCTTAATAAAATACATTGGATAATTTTCCCTCCTTTTCAATATTTGGAAGAGTTCAAACAAGATTAGTATTAATTCTTTTCTAAATTTTTGGTAGAATTCACTTGTGAGGCCATCTGGTCCTGGACTTTTCTTTGTTGTGAGAATTTTGATGACAGATTCAATCTCTTTAAATATGATTGGTTTGTTGAGTTCTTGTATTTATTGTAAAATCAATGTAGGCTATTTGTGCATTTCTAGGAATTTGTCCATCTCATCTATGTTGTCTAATTTGTTGGTATACAGTTTCTCATAATATCCTCTTATGATCTTTTTTATGTCTGTGTGTGAGGTCAGTCATAATATCCCCCCTTTCATTTCTGATTTTATTTATTTGTACCCTTTCTCTTTTTTTCTCTGTTAGACTAGCTAAGAGTTTGTTAATTTTATTGAGCTTTTTGAAAAGCCAGGTTTTGGTTTTGTTGATTTTCTCTATTTTTTGTTGTTGTTGTTCTCAATTTCATCTATCTCCTCTCCAATCTTTATTATTTCTTTCCTTCTGCTTGCTTTGGGAGTGGTTTGCTGTTCTTTTTCTAGTTCCTCCAGATGTTTATTTAGGTTTTTGACTTTAGCTCCTTTTTTTGTTTCCTTCTTTTTTAATATAGGCATTTAGGGCTATAAATTTCCCTCTCAGTACTGCCTTTGCTGTATCCCTTAAGTTTTGATAAATTGTGGTCTAGTTTTCATTCTTCTTGAGATATTTACTAATTTCTCTTACAATTTCTTCTATGACCCACTGGTTATTTAGGAGTGTGTTGTTTAACCTCCACACATTTGCAAATTTCCCTCTTTCCTGTTTATTAATGCTTTCCAGCTTCATTCCATTATGAATGCTTTGTATAATTTAAATCATTTTATATTTATTGAGACCGGCTTTATGACCCAACATATGATCTATCCTGGAGAAAGATCCATGAGCACTTGAGAAAAATGTATAACCCAAGGATTTTGGATGCAGCCTTCTGTATATGTCTGTTAGGTCTAGCTCATTTATCATATTGTTCAGGTTCTCTGTTTCCTTGCTGATCTTCTCTCTAGTTGTTCTATCTAATGATGTGGGTGGTATGTTGAAGTCTCCAACTATTATTGTAGAGATGTCTATTTCTCTCTTCAGTTTAGACAGTTTGCCTCTTGTATTTTGGGGCACCCTGGTTAGGTGCATAGATATTTATGACTGTTATTTCTTCCTGTTGCATTATCCTTTTCATTAATATATAAAGGCCTTCTGCATCTCTTATAACTTTTTTACATTTAAAGTGTGTTTTGTCTGATATTAATATAGCTACCCCTGCTCTTTTTTGTTTATGGTTTGCATGTAATATCTATTTCCAACCTTTAACTTTCAGCTGATTTGTATCCCTGCATCTAAGGTGAATCTCTTGTAGGCAGTGTATGGATTGGTCATGTTTCTTTATCCATACTGTCAGTCTATATCTTTTTTTTAAAGATTTATTTATTTGTCTGCCCACCCCCTCGTTGTTTTGTACTCATTGTCTGCTCTCTGTGTGTTCTTCTGTGTCTGCTTGTCTTCTCTTTAGGCAGCACTGGGAACTGATCCTGGGACCTTCTGGAGTGGAGAGAGACGCTCAATCTCTTGTGCCACCTCATCTCTCTGGTCTGCTGCATCTCTTATTGTCTCTCTTCTGTGTCTCCACCAAGTCTCCACATGGGCCAGCACTCTTGCGCAGGCCAGTACTCCTGCATGGGCCAGCACTCCTGCACAGGCCAGCACTCTGTGTGGGCCAGCTCTCTGCTTGGGCCAGCTCGTCTCTCACCAGGAGGCCCTGAGAATTGAACCCTGGACCTCCTATACGGTAGACGGGAGCCCAATTGCTTGCACTATATCTACTTCCCAATCTATATCTTTGGACTGGGAAGTTTAATCCATTCACATTCAATGATATTACTGTAAATGCATTATTTACTTCTACCATTTTATTCTTTGGCTTTCATATATCATAATTATTTTTGTCTCTCTTTTTTACTCTTTTGGTTTTTCTGATAGTCTTCCCTTCTACACTCTCCTCCAAGCCTCTCATGTATTTTTCTTCAGGCTCTAAGGCTCCCTTCAATGCTTTGCAAAATCACATTCATTTTTATGAATTCTCTTAGTTTCTGATTATTTATGAATATTTTAAACTCACCTTCATATTTGAAGGACAATTTTACCGGATAAAGAATTCTCAGCTGGCAATTTTTCTCTTTTAGTATCTTAATTATAGCATACCACTGTCCTCACACCTCCATGGTTTCTGATGAGAATTCCACACAAAGTTGCTGGGCATCCCTTGTATGTGATGGTTTGCTTCTCCCTTGCTACTTTCAGAATTTTCTCTTTATCTTTGGTGTTTGACATTCTGAGTAATATGTGTCTTGGAATCTGTCTACTCAGCTTTATTCTGATTGGGGTACATTGTGCTTCTTGGATGTATAAATTCATTTCTCTCATGAGAGTGGGAAATTTTCAGCCATTATTTCTTCAAATACTCTTTCTGCCCCGTTTCCCTTCTCTTCTCCTTCTGGAATTCCCATGACAGGTATGTTGTTGGACTTGATGTTTTCACTCAACTCCCTGAGTTATTGCTCAATTTTTTCCTTTTTTTCCTTCTCTGTTCTCCTCTCTTATCAATTTCAGCTGTTCTGTCTTCTGCATCACTTATTCTTTCTTCTATCATTTAGTGCCTGCTGTTGTATGCCTTTAATGTTTTTTTTTTTTTACCAAACCAATCTTATTGATATATATTAATAAAGCACAAACCCATCCAAAGTGTTCAATCAATAATATTTGGTGTTATGGCATATTTGTCCATTCATTACTTCAATCATTCTTAGAGCACTTTCATTATTCCAATAATAATAATAATAATAAACAAACAAAACTCATCACCTCTCAATCTCTCTATGCTTCCTCTGCTGTACATAGCTACTATTGTTTCTTTCTCTCTAGTATATTGGTATTTATATTTTGTAAAAACAGTTTTATATATGCAATATCACCCATATTCATGTTTTATGTGAGGTTTTACTATCTTGTACAGTCCTTTGTTACATGTTTTAGCTTTCCTTCTAGTAATATACATGACCTTACACTTTACCTTTCAACCACAGTCATATCCACATAATAGCTCTGCTAGTTACAAACACCATGATAAGCTTTCACCATTTCTATTCATTTCCAAAGATTTACAAACAACTTTTTTTTTTAAACCAATTCTGCACAGATTAACCCTCAGCTTTCCATTCTCTACCCTCCTTCTATTTTATGGTGACCTATATTGTAATTATTAAATCCAATAGTTTACACAATATATTTAGTTCATAATAGCACAATCATACAGTATGTGTCCTTTTCTGTCTGTCTTGCTTCACTCAACATAATGTCTTCCAAGTTCAACCATGCTGTCATATGCTTCATGACTTCATTTCTTCTTACCACTGCATAAATTCTATTGTGTGTATACACCACAATTTGTTTATCCATTCATTTGTTGATGGACAGCTGGGATGACTCCAACCATTGGCAATCATCAATAAGACTGCTATGAACATCGGTATGCAGATGGCTGTTCATGTCTCTGCTCTTAGGGCTTCTGGGAATATACATTGTAGTGGTATTGCTGGGTCACATTGCAAGTCTATATTCAACTTCCTTAGAGACTGCCAAATAGTCCTCCACAGTGGCTGCACCATTCTACATTCCCAGGAAGAGTGAATAAGCTTTCTTATCTCTCCATATCCTCTCTAATATTTACAGTTTTTTTTTTTCACTTTTTAGTAGCAGCCAGTCTAATAGATGTGTGATATCTCATTGTAGTTTTGATTTGCATTTCCCTTATTACTAGTGATGTTGAACATTTTTTTGTATGTTTCTTCACAATTTGCATTTGTTCTTTGGACAATTATCTCTTCAAGTCTTTTGCCCATTTTAAAAATTGGGTAGTTTGTCTTTTTATTGATGAGTTGTATGAAATCTTTGTATATCATGGATATTAAACCCTTATTGGATATGTGATTTCCAAATATTTTCTGTCATTGAGTTGGTTGCATTTTGATCCTTTTGACGAAGTCCCTTGAGTTGCAAAAGTGTTTAATTTTTAGGAAGTCCCATTTATCTATTTTTTCTTTTGTTGCTCATACTTTGTGTGTAAGGTTTAAGAAACTTTTGCCTACCATAAGATCTTAAAGATGTTTTCCTACATTTTCATCTAGGCGTTTTATGGTTGTTGTTTTTGTATTTAGGTCCTTGATCCATTTTGAATTAATTTTGGTATATGGTGTGAGATAGGGGTCCCCTTTTTTTCTTTTGGATATGGATATCTAGTTCTCCCTGCACCTTTTGTTGAGTAAACTGTTCTGTCACAGCTGGGAGGGCTTGACAGCCTTGTCAAAAATCACTTGACTGTAGATGTGAGGGTCTAGTTCTGAGTTCTCAATTTGGTTCCATTGGTCTATGTGTCTGACTTTATGCCAGTACCATGCTCTTTTTACCACTGTAGCTAAGTAATAGGCTTTAAAGTCCAGAGGTGAGAGTCTTCCAACTTCGTTTTCCTTTTTTAAGATCTTTTTGCCTATTCAGGGCCCCTAACCCTTCCAAATAAGCTTGATAATTGGTTTTTACATTTCTGCAAAAAGGCTATTGGGATTTTTATTGGGATTGAGATGAATCTGTAAATTAGTTTGGGTAGAATTAACATCTTAATGATATTTAGTCTTCCAATCCCATGAACATAGAATGTCTTTCCATTTATTTAAGTCTTCTTCAGTTTCTTTAGCAATGTTTTATAGTTTTCTGAATACAGGTCCTTTATGTCCTTGGTTAAGTTTATTCCTAAATATTTGATTGTTTTAGTTGCTATTATAAATGGAATTTTTTTCTGATTTTCTCCTCAGATTGCACGTCAGTAGTGTATAGAAATGCTATTGATTTTTGTGGTTTAATTTTGTATCCCTCCTCTTTGCTGAACTTATCTATTAGTTCTAGTAGCTTTGTTGTGGAATTTTCAGAAGATATTAGATATAGGACAAATCATCATCAAATAGTGAAAATTTTACTTCTTCCTTTCCTATTTGGGTGCCCTTTATTTCTTTAGCTAGCCTAATTGCTCTAGCTAGAACTTCTAGCACAATACTGAATAACAATTGTGACAGTGGGCATCCTTGTCTTGTTCCTGTTCTCAGAGGGAAAGCTTTCAATCATTCACCATTGTGTACAATGCTAGCTGTAGGTTGTTCATATATGCACTTTACCATATTAAGGAAGCTTCCTTCTACTCCTCTTTTTGGAGTGGTTTTTGGTTTTTTTAATCCAGAAAGGGTGTTGTATTTTGTCAAATGCCTTTTCTGAATCAGTCAAGAGGCTCATGTGATTTTTCTTCTTCAAATTATCAATGTGATTTATTACACTAATTGATTTTCTTGGGGTGAAACGTCCTTTCCTACCTGGGAGAAAAACCCACTTGATCATAGTGTATAATTCTTTTAATGTGCTTTTGGATTCTGTTTGCAAGTATTTTGGTGAGGATTTTTGCAACTATATTCATTAGAGATATTGGTCTGTAGTTTTCATTTATTGTAGTATCTTTATCTGAATTTGGTACTAGGGTGATATTGGTTTCATAGAATGAGTTTGGTAGTGTTCTTTCCTGCTCAATTTTTTGGAAGAGCTTGAACAAGATTGGTATTAGATCATCTCTAAATGATTGGTAGAATTCACCTGTGAAGCCATCTGATTCTGGGCTTTCCATCTTTGGGAGGTTTTTGATGATCTATCAATTTCTTCACTTTTTATTGGTTTGTTGAGGTCTTCTGTTTCTTCTAGGGTCAGTGTAGGTGTTTAAAAGGTGTTTCTAGGAATTTGTCCATCTTGTCTACATTGTCAAGTTTTTTGTCATACAGTTGTTCATAGTATCTTCTTATGATCGCTCTTATTTCTGCAGGGTCAGTTGTAATGTCCTCCCTCTCATTTCTGATTTTACTTATTTACACCTTCTTTTTTTCATTGTCAGTCTAATTAATGGTTTGTCGATTTTGTTGATCTTCTCAAAGAAACTACTTTTATTTTTTTTTAATTCTCTATTTTCGTTGTTTTTCTTGATTTCATTTATTTCTCCCCTGACCTTTACTATTTCTTTCCTTTGGCTTGGTTTGGGATTAGTCTGATGTTCTTTTTCTAGCTCCTCCAGGTGTGCAGTTAGCTTTTCAATTTTAGCTTTCTTTTTCTTCTTCTTTTTTTTTTTCTTATCTTTTCTTTTTAGCTTTCTTCTTTTTTAATGTAGACATTGAGGGCTATAAATTTCCCTATCAGCACTTCCTTTGCAGTGTCCCACAGGTTTTGATATATTGTTTTCTCATTTTCATTAGTCTCAAGATATTTGCTGAATTCTCTTGCAATTTTTTCTTTGACCCACTGGTTATTTAAGAGTATGTTGTTTAATTTCCACGCATTTATGAATTTTACACTTTTCCATCCATTACTGATTTCCAGCTTCATTCTGTTTTGATCAGAGAAAGTGTTTTGTATAATTTCAAACTTTTAAAATTTATTGAGACTTGTCTTGTTACCCAGCATATAGTCTATCTTGGAGAAGGATCCATGAGTGCTTGAAAGAATGTATACCCTACTGTTTTAGGGTGCAATGCTCTATAGATGTCTGTTAGGTCTAGTTCATTTATCATATTATTCAAGTTCTCTGCTTCTTTATTTATCCTCTCTCCAGATGTTTGATCCAATACTGAGAGTGGTGTATTGAAGTTTCTAACTATTATTTTAGAGACATCTATTTCTCCCTTCAGTTTTGCCAGTGTGTACCTCATGTATCTTGGGGCACTCAGGTTAGGTGCATAAATTTTTAGTATAGTTATTTCTTCTTGCTGAATTACCCCTTTCATTAAAATATAATGACCTTCTTCATCCCTTAGAACAGTTTTGCATTTGAAAACTATTTTGTCCAAGATTAGAATTGCTACTCCAGCTCTTTTGTGGTTACCATTTGCATGGAATATCTGTTTCCAGCCTTTCAGTTTTAAACTGGTTTTGTCCTTATGTCTGAGGTGGTCTCTCTCTCTTTTTTAAAAGAAGCTTTAGATTACATAAATGCTACATCAAAAATATAGGGCGTTACCATATATGCCACCCCCCCACACACATTTTCCCTTATTAACAACATCTTTCATTAGTCTGGCACATTTGTTACAATTGATGAACACATATTGAAGCATTGTACTAGCCAGGGACTATAGTTTACATTATAGTTTAAACTTTGCTCTGCACAATTTTATAGGTTTTAACAAAATGTTTAATGGACTGTATCCATCATTGAAATGTCATGCAGGACAATTCCAATGTCCAAAAAATGCCCCTATGTTGCACCTATTCTTCCCTCTCCGTCCCCTCAGAACCTCTGGTGGCCACTGCCTTTATATCAATGATACAAGTTCTTCCATTGCTAGAATAGTCATAAGTCTGCTTTAGCCCATAGTTGTTTTCCACCCTTATGTTTGTTCATTCCTCAATCTTGAGGATTTGGGGATGGTGATGTCCACCCTGTCTCTGATTGAGAGAAGGCTTAGATACCATGGGGCAGATGGATGGAACTGTCTTGCTTATAGTTGCAGATGCTCTCCGCTTCCTGGGATGGCATTGTCCATCATCATCCTTTTGTTAGTTGTCCTGAGTGAGTCCAGTGTACTGGTGAGTAGGTGTTGCAACTCTGCTAAGATTCAGGGCTCAAAGGGCATATGAACCGTCCAAAAATGTAAGTCTCTGGGACATATATTTATCAAGTATAGTGCTAATTATAAGTTCAAATAAAAGGGGCAGAAGAACCATGTGTAGGGAAATTACAAATGAGTCTAACTCTGTTACATTGGGGAGCATATATTCCAAAGTAAGGCCCATCGATAGGGTGCAGAATATCTGAGATTGTCTGCCCTGCTTATAGTGTCTAGATGTCTCTAGAACCCTCAGGATCCCCACTGTTTGAGGTAATGTTTGTGGTGGCAGTCAATGAAATCCTGCTGAGACATTTATAAGCAAAACCTCTGGAATAACTTCCTGACTTACTTTGAAGTCTCTTAGCCATAAAAACTCATTTGTATTTAATATTTCCCCCTTTTGGTAAAGGTCTTTTTCCAGATTCATCACTAGTCAGTACTTGGTAATAACCCCCTTTGTGCCAGGGAGCCTTATCCACAGGAGTCATGTCTCACTCTTGGGGGAAGGCAACGCGTTTATATGCTGAGTTTGACTTAAAGAGAGAGGCCACATTTGAGCAACAAGGAGCCTTTCAAGAGGTGACTCTTAGGCAATATACAATACCAGGCTAAGTTTCAATTTCACTAGAAAAGGTTCGTAAGTACAACTATTAATGTCAAGGACCTGGCATAATGGTTTCTCCTCCTTTGCTAGGTACTGCCCATGTACTCAAGGATTCCTGCTGCTCTGTTAGAGAATACAGGAGGACTTCCCAAGATGGAAATTCAATAGTCTTTCAGTTATTGTGTGGATCTCCATCTACTGTGACAATGCCCCATGACCACTTGAAAATATCCATATGCCATAGAGGCAAGCCTCAGGTGCACCCCTCCCCACAATCCCCCCATCACCGACACCCCTCAACTGTGATCCTCCCCTGCCACAGTTGTCCTTCTGCAATCCAAAACCTCCCCCAAAACAAAACAAAAAAATAAACAAAATAAAATAATAAAATAACAATAAAAATTTAAAAAAAATAAAAAAAAAATTATTTTGTCTTTCATCACTGTAAGTTATGTTTTCTGTACAGTAACAATTTCATCTGTGTGTTCCCCCAATGTCTTTTTTTTCCCTTCATCTTCAAAGAAGCTTTAGGTTACAGAAAAGTAACATCGAAAATATAGGGGGGGAGTGGATGTGGCTCAAGTGGTTAAGCATTAGCTTCCCACAAGGGAGGTCCTGGGTTCGGTCCCTGGTGCCTCCTAAAAACAAAAAACAAGCAAACAAACAGAAAAAAAAAACAAACAGTTATGAAAATATAGGGTACTCCCACATATCTAAACCCCTCCCCCCTCCCACTCTCTCTCATTAATAACATTTTACATGTGTTAATGTACATTTGTTACAATTGATGTACAAATATTGATACTTTGCAACTTACCATGGTCATTGGTATACATTATGGTTTACATTTTGTTTGTACACTCTTATAGGCCTTGAGAAAATTTAAAATGACCTGTATCTGTCATTACAAGATCATGCAGAACAATTCCAATGCCCTGAAAATGCCCTTTGTTCCATCTATTACATTCTTCCCTTTCCCCCCTCACTCCTCAGAACCTATAGTAACCTCTAAGTTTCAATTTTTGAAGAATAAGTTTCATAGTTACATGCAATAATATTGAGGGCTTGATATATTGGTCTGTTTCCTTTTTGTTAGGCACTGCCTATGTTTTTGCGAGATCCTTGCCACTCTAATTGAGAACATAGCAGAACTCCCCAGGATGGAAGCTCTATGTTTTCTTGTTTATTATTTATTGTGTGGGTCTCCACCCACTGAGATAACACACCATGACAAGATGAACACTTTCATATTCCATAGAGGCATGCCCCAGGTGCACCCTATCTCTCATATCATCCCACCCCAATGCCCTGCACCAGTAATCCTCTCCTGCCATATTTGCCAAAAGAACATTCCCACCATTGTAATTTTAACCACAGATCTGCAAATCCCCCGAGTCCACCTGCTCCTTCCTCCAACCCTATCTCCAGTTCCATGGATAGTCTACCCCAAGTCCCCACCCTACTCCCCTCACATTCCTGCACCCTCAAACCCAATCACATCACTGCACCACTATTACCCCCATCCACTGCCCAATCACCCCCTTCCACTTTATCATACATTTTGCCCATATTGAGCATCAGCTCTCCACCCTTCTACTCCCTTTCTGTCTCCTGATAGCTTATCTTCCAAACTCTATCTCTGTGAGTCTGCTCAATTTGCTTAAGTCATATCGGTGAGGTCATGTAATATTTGTCCTTGAGTTACTGGTTTACTTCAGTCAACATAAAGTCTTCAAGATTCATCTATGTTGTCCGTGTGTTAATAATGCATTCCTTCTTACAGCTGAGTAATATTCCATTGTATGTATAAACCACAATTTGCTTATCCATTCATCTGTTGATGGACACTTGGGTTGCTTCCAACTTTTGGTAATAATGCCACTATGAACATTGATGTTTGATTTGCATTTCCCTAATAGCTAGTGATGTTAAGCATTGTTTCATGTGCTTTTTAGCCATTTGTATTTCTTCTTTGGAGAAGTGTCTATTCAAATCTTTTGCTCATGTTTTAAATGGGTTATTTGTCTTTTTATTTTTGAGATGTAGGATTTCTTTATATATGCTGGATATTAGGTCCTTATCAGGACCCAATATTTTCTCTCATTGAGTAGGCTGCCTTTTCACTTTCTTGACAAACTCCTTTGAAGTGCAAAAGTTTTTAATTTTGAGGAGATCCCATTTATCAATTTTATCTTTCATTGCTTGCACTTTGGGTGTAAAGTTTATGAAACTATTTCCTACTGCAAGATCTTGTAGATGTTTCCCTACATTATCTCCTAGGAACTTTATGGTCTTGGCTCTTGTATTTAGGTCTCTGATTTATTTTGAGTTCATTTTTGTATAGGATGTGAGATGGTGATGCATGTTAGTGCATTTCTTGTCCTTCAGTTCCCTGAGTCTCTGTTCCATTTTTTCCATTCTCTTCTCTTTCTGTTCTGTCTTTTCCTGTTCAGATGTTTTCTCTTCAAAATCACTAATACTGTCTTTGAGCAATTCAAATGTGTTCTTATGTGCCTCTAAAGTATTTTTAATCTCATCCATCATGTCTTTCATTCCCATAAGGTCTGTTAGCTTACTTTGCAGCCTTTCAAATTGTTCTTTATGATCACCCAGTGTCTTTTTAATATACTTTATTTCTTTAGTCATATTTTCTTTATATTCTATGAATTGATTTAGGAGTGTTGTGAGATTATCATTGATTAATTGTCTTAAATCCTATATCTCTTCAGGATATTTGATTTCTTCCTTCGGCTGGGCTATCTCTTCCTGTTTTCCAGTATGGTTTGCAATTTTTTGCTGATGTCTAGGCATCTGAATACATTGGTGAATTTACTCTGGTGCCCAATTTCTCTCTCTTGCCTATTTTTTTTCACAGCTTTTCTTTGATATTTGGTTCAACTTACTCAAAATCTTTAAAATTGCTCAGAGTAAGTTATCAAAATCAGGCCAGGGACTTAATAATGGGACACAGATATCCTCCCAGGGGTTAGGACACAAGAGAACCAAAACAGTTTTGTCCATGCAATTTCCAGACAGGTCAGCAGGTGGAGTTCATTAGTGCACCTTTCCACGGAGGGTTTTCTGTCTAGGCTTTCCCATGTTCCTGTGTTGAATCTCCAGCGCGGAGATTCAAAGCATGCACTGCTTGCCAAATACACTGAAGAAAAGCCCCCTGACTCTCCCTCCATTTTCCCTTGAAATAGCTGACAGGGAGGAATATGTCTCTTCCCTCTCAGTCATTTGTAGTGAGCCAAGGGTTTTACCCCAGCTTAATATCTTGGGAGTGCGGGAGGGAAGCCCTTCCCAGCTGCTGTGCGTGCTTGGTAACTCGTGTTTGTCGTTTCTATATTCCTCACCCTCCTGAGAGTTGTGTAGTATTGTCCTGCTCTGCTGATCCCCAAAGCAGGTCCCTTGGACATCTTTTGGCTCTTTCTCCATTGGTTTTGTGATAGCTTTGAGCCCTATCTGCTAGTCTAATGCCATCTTCCCATAATCCTTCTCTAATATGTTTTTTATCTCATCTATTTTGTCTTTCATTTCCATAAGCTCTGTTATTTTTATATTCAGGTTTACAAATTCTTCTGTTTGCTCACCCAGTGTCCTCTTTCTGTCCTTTTTCCTTTAGCCATATTTTCTTTTAACTCATTGATTTGATTTAGGTGATTTGTATGAACTTCATTGATTAGTTGTCTCATATCCTGTGTCTCATCAGGGGCTTTGATATATTCCTTTGCTTGGGCCATATCTTCCATTTTGTTAGTATGTTTTGTAATTTTTTGCTGATGTCTAGGCATTGGATTATGATCGTGAGTTTACTCTGATGTTCAATTTCTATCAATCCCTATTGCTAGGGATTTAGTGGCGGGAGGCTGTGTGTTACTGCTGTTTTTTTATTCTTGGTTCAAGCTGTTCTAGCTCTTTAGGATTATCCCTGTTAAGTTGCTCAAATATAGGCCATGGACCCAGTAATGGGTTGCAGACCCAATTCCAAGGGTCTTAGGAAGGGAGGCTGTAAAGGGCCCAAAATATCCTCTATATATTTACTTTCAATTTTTTCACATGCGTTTCCTTGGTCTGCCAGCAGGTGGTAACCGTTGGCAGCCCTCTCATTTTGATTCCTGGCCAGAATGTGTTTGCTGTAACATAGATCTCAATAATGTGTTTGAGGAACCTGCCTCAAGGCTAGTCAGAGCCTTAGAAATCAAACTTTCTCAGAGGCTGTTCTCCAATCTTTGCCGGCAACCCCTTCCATTTTCCTGAGTAGGAAATAATTCCACTCCCCTATGCATCTTCAAAAAACTGTGGGTCAGCAGAGAGGGTGTTTGTGAGAGTTCGCTCTCTTTTGTCCCCTGCTGATTCCCAGGGCAAACAATGGTGTGGCCCCACCCAGCATGGAAGGTCTCGTGGGACACAAGAGATCAAAATTTGTTGCCCAAAACCTGAATCAGCCATAGGCTGCATCATTCTCTATGCCCTTGCCTGGGGTGGTGGACCCTTGCAGGCCCTCTGTCCATAGGCACCAACCAGAGGCTGGAGAATTCAAAGCTGTCTGCTCTGAGGGTTGGGAGATGGGCACTGGCAGCTGCAGCTGCAGCTTTTACTCAGAGTTTTCCCATCAAGATTCTTTTCTTTTGCCACTCTGTCTTCTGGATGGTGTCCAGCCTTCCCCTGGTGCCCTAAACCCTAAAATGTTTTTTTCAGGCTGTTTCTGCCTGTCTTCTAGCTCTTTTTCTAGGAGAGAAGTGAGTGCTTTGTCTCTCTAATCCTCCAGCTACCTCGAAGTACCTCAAATGCTTTTTGAGAAAGCTTGCAGTTTCCCTCATTAATAAGTAAAGACATATACCATTCTGTATTTGTGTGATCAGATTTTTAAATTTTGAAATATACTTTGATACCAACAAGGGGAAAAAAAGCAATGACTGAGGTTTACAACTATACTGACTGACAGAATATTTATACATTGGAAATGTGAACTTTAATATAATTATCTATGATGACAACTGAGTATAAAAATATTTAGTGATCAAAAGCTACATTTCATTGGACATACCTTAAATCTTTATAATCCACATATCACGAACAATGTTACACAACTTTGCAAGAACACTACTGACATTACTAATTATTTAATTATTATTTTTGGTTGCCAGCCATATCTTTGTGTGCTTTTGGTTTTTGTGTTTTTTTTCTGAATTGAATTTCTGTTTTGAACTGTATTTCCTTGTTTATCTGCATAAATAATCCTGTTCTCTTTTCAAAACTCCTCCTTTTTTCTATAAACACTAATTGAGATGACTTGAAATTTAAGGCCTCAAGCAATATTTCATTCCCCTTGAATCAGAATTTAAAGATCCTACACTATTTTACAATTTTAATAAAATGCAAAACAGGAGGAAAGTTGGAAATGCAAAGTGGCCAGTCACTAAGGAAGACTTTTCTTATGAACTTAAAGATGCACTTACCATACAACCCAGCAATTTCACTCCTAGATATTTACCCAAGTGAATACACAGCTTATGTTTACCCTAAAACTTGTGCATAATTGTTTTTTTAAGGAGGTACTGTACATAATTGTTTGGTTGCTTTATTTAGGATGTACTGGGGATTGAACCCAGGACCTCGTACATGGGAAGCAGGGACTCAATAATTGAACTACATCTGCTACCTGTACATAATTGTTTATAGAGACTTTTTTTCATAATCAACAAAAACAGAAAATGCCTTAGAACTGGTGAATGGATAAACCTTCTGTAAGACAATGTACAATAGATTGCTACTACTATGCATAAGAACATGGATGAATCTCAAACATAATTGGCTAAGTGAAAAGGAATATCTGGGGCTTTTCCTTGATCCTGGACAAAATCCCGTTCTCACAGGGTTCTTCCAACAGACATCTTGTGGGGTCTCCATGCTTACATGTTCGTGGCCATGATTTTCTGCCAGGTCCCAGATTCGTCTCTTTATTCCCTAATTTAGCCTGCCTCAGTTACGTGACTATATATGTTTGTGAAAACTTGCAGGAACTGTATACTGAAAAATGGAGAACTTCACTGTATGTAAGTTGAAGTTTAATAGAAATTGGAAAAAGGAAATGATTTTCAATGAAAGAATATGAGGAGTTTAAAAATCTGCTTCCACTGATTCTTTAAGTACCTATGGGAAAAAATCTCACTTCACTCTCATGTGATTAATTTGACAAGAATTTTAGATTTATTCTTTAGAAAATAAAAACACATTATTCTTTTTCATTTGCTTAAACTGCCAACTCAATTATTTACTCAATTTCTGTGATGATCATTGCTTCCTGTATGGTAAAATTCCCTCTGGTATCAATTTTCTTCTTGCTTATTTTATTGAAGTTCTTTTGCAGTAAATTCTTTCAGTTTTGCATTTAATTTGTCCTTAATCTTAATGATAGTATAGCTGTGCATAGAATTCTAGGGGTGCAGTTATATTCCCTCGGCATTATTGAAGCTATTTCCCCTTGTCCTATTACAACCATTGAAAGTCCACTGTCATCTAAATGTCTTAGTGGAAAACCTGCCTTCCTTTAGCTCTCGGAGCATTTAAGAGATTTT
This sequence comes from Cabassous unicinctus, assembly GCA_029593785.1. Lineage (NCBI taxonomy): Eukaryota > Metazoa > Chordata > Mammalia > Cingulata > Chlamyphoridae > Cabassous > Cabassous unicinctus. Next base: position 21,325 of record JAQZBX010024914.1, read on the forward strand.
CACTTTCAGTGATGTTCTACAGTTGCTCTCCAAGCAACACTGAGCTCACTGTTGGCAGGAGCAGTAACACCAAGACACACACAATCAAGCTGCACTTGATTGCTGAAGGGCAGTGGAGGGAGGATCTGGTAGTTTCAGACTCCACAATGACAGTCATTCTGAATTGTAAATAGTTCAGATAAAAGGATCATAAACTGGGGGAGGGTAGGTGGAAGTAGGTTCTCACAGTTGTCACAAAACACATCTTAGGATTTGAGGCAGAGGGCGGGCCAGGCAGGGGCCCTTGCTCCTTGGTCTTGTTACTGTCAAATAGTTAACAATTAGAAATAGGCCATCACCTTTTCCCACAGGGTGGGACAGAAACCTAAGGCTTCAGAGCTCTTATAGTGAGAAGAGTGCAGGGAAAGCAGGCAGGAGACATGCCCAAGAGGATTCATTAACAGCCTGTTTCCTGGGCCATTATTTCCAGGGGAGGTCAATTCAGCTGAGAGGAAAAGTCCCTCTGAATCTAGTGGTAGAAGAGAAGGAGAGGGAGGAGGTCAAGGGATAAGGAGACAGCACACCCTCCCCCAGGACAGGGCCCTGGCTCACAGTTGTCCCCTGAGGCAGTGAGGATGGGCACAGCAAGGTCCCTATTGTGCAATTCCTTCAATATCTACTCCCAGATTTCTGCTGCAGCAGAAGTAAATAAGAGACTGTGCACCTGGCCTCAAAAGCTCAGCCTGACAACTGCTCCAGGGCTAGATGAGTTCCCTCCCTCAGAGACTGTACTAGAGAAGCAGTTTCTCCTATTTCTTCACAGGTGTAAGAACAGAAAGGTCATCTTCTTGTTCCATAAGAAGGGTCTGTCTCCACTGCCATCTCTAGAGAAGACTTGCAGAGAAATAGAAGTAGAAGGGGCCGTGACAGCTGATCTCAGCCAGACCCTCAAACACGTAAACCAACTGGATGCTGCTGAAAAAGAAAAGCATTGAAGGCGTGTCTTAGCCTTTTACTCCCTCTTCATTTCTACTGGTACATCCTCTACCTTCAACAACCCATAGCCTGCCTATGTGGTCTGGTAGCTGGACCTCTAACCATCTCTGGTAAGGATACAGTCTCTCTTTCAGGGCAATGTGTAGTCTCTAGTAATATGGAGTTTTAAATAAAATCTAAACCAGAACCCAGGAACATTTATTATTCTCTCTCTTAGAGTCCATAGTGCTTTGGGCTACAAACCCAATTCCTCTCTATTCTTGGTATTTCAAACATGAAGAGAGAACAAATTTGGACCATAAAGAGCCTGTCCTTTAGCCCAGGCCTATGTTCCTGTTTGGATTCTCAGGAATTGCGTTTAGACCCTGTGGGCTTTGCTGGCCTTTGATAAGGCACTGTTGCACCTGTCGTGATGAATATCCCAAAGTAGATGATATTCCTCATGTGCTCTTAAAGTCCAGTGGCACCAGAGTGGTCAATGGGAACCAATGAAATGCAAAATATATAAGCCACGATATGGGGAAATGAATTACAGAAAGATGCTTCACCTCCAATTCTTTAACCATCTATTCAGAGTTGTGTTTATCTGTCCAGTTCAAGGGAAGCATAACTCTGACTCCTGTCAATCTCAGGCTCTCTCTGCTGGCTTCTCTCTAGCTTTGGGTACCACACATCAACACCAGCTTTCCAGAAAGGAGGCCCTTCCTTCCTCTCTGTGACCCTCCCATCCAGAGAGGATGCTTTGCCTCTGCAGATGAGAGTGTGAGGATTTGGGTCAGAGGCAGGGAGGGTGGGTAAGATTCCTGAACCTGATTCCCACATACAATACAACGGTGTTGCCCACACCTTTTAGCATTTCTCCCAAATGCAAATATCCTGCTCTTCCTGGACAAAGCCTCCTCTGTTTTCATACACGTGAGAATTCCAGGTCCACCTTTAATCATGATCTGATGAGAAACACCTAGGTTTGCACTAATCCTAAATATTTACTTCTTAAAACAACACCATCACAAACACACACTTCCCTAGCCTTAAACTGTTCAGTCCTCTTTCTTATGTTCACAGAGAATATGGGGCTGGCCAAGAGATGTAATTGGGTAGATACGCTTTAGCTGTTCTAATGAGATTTTGTCCACCTTTTAATGCTGCAAACCAATGTGGGCATAAATTCAATAGGAAAAGAAGTGTTTGTGCTTTATTGAAATGAAATGTCTGTATCTGTTATGAAATTTCATATTAAAACATGTGTAAGCCGAAAAGTAACCGGATACTTAAATCATGATCCAAATGTTATACTTAAAACATACACTCAAAAAAATCATTGGCATGTGTGTCAGTTTATTGCTTTATTATTAAGAGAGTGAAGAGTTAATCTTTCTATGAAGATGCATATTCAAGGGGAATGTCCTGAGTAATATTTTTATTTAGTGATCCCTTGTGTTTAGATGTTACTGTGATCCCTGTTCTTCATTTAGATAATTATTTTATCAAGATACAATCAAGTGGCAGATATTCAGAAATCAGAAGTTAAAGTCCATTGTCATTGGGATAGATCTTACCTCAATGGATTAATATTGACTATCTATCAGAGATGTCTGATGTTACAAAAGTAGGAGCACCTCTAAGCAAAATTCCCTGATGATCCATCTAGTTCAAGGTAACTAAAAGAACCAACAGAATGGAGCCCTGGAACTCCACCCTGGGAAGTGGTTTCCTCTTGATGGGGATTCTGAATGACAGTGGGTCTCCTGAGCTGCTCTGCTCCACAATCACAGTCCTGTACATGTTGGCCCTGAGCAGCAATGGTCTGCTGCTCCTGGTCATCACAATGGATGCTCGGCTCCACGTGCCCATGTACCTTCTGCTCGGGCAGCTCTCACTCATGGACATTCTCTTCACCTCTGTTGTCACTCCCAAGACCCTTTTGGATTTTCTGAGCAGACAAAACACCATCTCATTTGGAGGCTGTGCTCTGCAGATGTTCCTGGCCTTGACGCTGGGGGGTGCAGAGGACCTCCTCCTGGCATTCATGGCCTATGACAGGTATGTGGCCATTTGCCATCCTCTGAACTACATGGTCCTCATGAGGCCAAGCGTCTGCTGGCTCATGGTGGCCACATCCTGGACTCTGTCTTCACTAAGTGCTCTGGGGCATACCTTGTATACTATGCACTTCCCGTTCTGCAATGACCAGAAGATCAGGCACCTGCTCTGTGAGATCCCACCCTTGCTAAAGTTAGCCTGTGCAGATACCTCAAGATACGAGCTCATGGTGTATGTGACAGGAGTGACGTTCCTCTTGCTCCCTCTTTCTGCCATCATTGCCTCCTACGCATTGATCCTCTTTGCTGTGCTCCACATGCCCTCAACTGAGGGGAGGAGGAAAGCACTGGTCACATGCTCATCACACCTGATTGTGGTCGGGATGTTCTATGGAGCTGCCATGTTCATGTACGTCTTGCCCAGTTCCTTCCACCGTCCGAATCAGGACAACGCCATCTCTGTTTTTTACACGATTGTCACCCCAGCCTTGAACCCCCTCATCTACAACCTGAGGAATAAGGAGGTCGTGGGGGCCATGAGGAGGGTCCTGGGAAGATACATGTTGACAATCCACTCTGCCCCCTAGGAGAGGCTCATGGCTTCCACTCCTCATTCTTTCTCCAAATCAGAGGATTTCTTCTATGAATCATGTACTCACAGTAATGCTACCATAGTAATGTGAAATAATTATAAATGTAATAGGTCAAATGTCACATTCCACCATTCTTTTGTATATCTGTCTGATATGATACACACCTATTGTAAAATATACTTAAATTTTCTCCTGTGTAGCTGATGAACATAAAGTCTTTAATATGCCCTCCCTTGGGCCATATCAACCTATGCTTGGAAGCCCGTTTTGTGAAAAGAACTAGAAAAAGAAAGCACTGAGGCCATATTTTAGACTTGCTCTGTGTTGGGGCATCATCCTAGCTCAGTTATCCAGTAGAAATGGTGGGGGATTATGTTTCAAATTCAACATTATGTAGCAGTGAGAAACAAAGTTTGAACTGACCAACCCCGTAGGCTCTTAGAGTTAGAGTAGGACTTCTCCCTTTTGAACTAGATTCTTAGAATAATAATAAAGGGAAGGAGGCTCAGAAGTTGTACTGGTCTTCTTGTTTCTTAGGCCAAGAGTTGCTTTAGCAATTAGGTGTAAAGCATTATGGAGATGTGACCATGTTTGGATACAGACCTGAGGAGCAGATTACATTGATGACATAAATAAAGACAAAACCTACACTGAAATAGTGTAACAGGCTGAAGGAAAGGGAACTTGGCATTTCTACTTGGAAACTTTGACAATCTTTTTGAAATGGGACATTTTTACATTGCCTAAAATAAAAATAAAAACAGAGAATTCAATAGAATAGAATATGAAAGTATGCAGATTTGAAGAGAGGCGTAGAGATACAATTACAGTGAGAGAAATTGGTTAAACAAATGCGACCTTACATTGGTACAGATAGTTCTGAAACATCAAACAATTGTCAGGAGCTCAAATTCTTGAGGCGAGTACATGTGCATGCTTGTGTCCACATGAAAGGAAAGATAAAATGTAATTCATTTTCTAGCCAGCTTAAATATGCTTTATTGTTTTCAATTGATTTATCAGTGTGGGAATATTTATAATAAAAGCTGGGAGCTTAAACCCATTGATTTAAGATGTCTCAAAACCCCTTGGTCCATGTAGGTGGCATTATTTTTGAGGAAAGTGCTTTGTGAAAACTCAGAATTACTTTTTTTCTTTACAGAAATAATTAATTGCCTAATCTATAAAGCTAAACCAAATTCATGACAAAAGCAGAAAATTCAGAAATATAGATAGAAGTAAAAATCACTTATACAGTTTTCCATTCATTATTTTGTTATGCATGTATGTATTTTATTGAATTCATATGCACATGTTGATTAAAATCCCAATTTTTTTTGTCATTTAAGTTTTGGTGAGCCCTCTTCTTTATTATGCAGGGATTTTACAGAGATTATAGAGTAGTGGTAGGGCTTGAGGCCAGAGTGTCTGAATTTGAATTCCTGGTTCCCCTTTTATCATCTTGTGTCTTTGACACTGCATTAATAATTTCACAAGTGGTATTTAGCTATTTAGTCTATCTGTATTTTTATTTTGGTATATTATATATGGTAAGGGTTTAATATACTTGTATTTCCATATAGCTGAATTTCATATTCACATATTATTTATTAATATTAATTAATATTTATATAATTATTATTTTACAATTACTTGATTTTATACTTTTTTCTTATAAATAAAGTAATAAGAAGTATACCTTGGCTAGCTCTCTAATACCAGTGATATCAAGACTCTCTTCTCCCATAAATTAATTTGGAAATTGTGGTTCTTTGCAATATTCAGTCTTCCTTTTCAGGAATATAATTACTTATTGTACCACCTTAAAACGATCTCTTTCTCATTCTCAGAAAATACAATTTCATACCTTCACTGTCAGCTTATGACTTTGCATCATTTACCAATGAGAAAACAGAAACAGTCTGATAGGAATTCCTTACCTTCAACTTCCAAATTTGCCAGCACATCAGCACATAGTGTTTTGTCTTTTGAAAGAGCCTATCAGAGACCAAACCCACCACTAGGGCTTTTGATACCTAGCTCCCTTATCACACATAGACCCTGATCCTGCAATTCCCTGCTTCTCCTCTGCATCATCTCCCTCTCTACTGGATCATTGTTATATGTTATAAATGTGCTCTAGGATCTGCCATTGATAGCTGGAAAATGTGCTTACTGAAATTTCTTCACTTAAGCAGCTTTGAAAATTCTAAAACTAATTGAGCAGGTTTTCTATTTCTCTAATTTTAGAAGTTTACTCTTTGCACTTAGTTCCCTGAAGGATGTTAACCAGGCCTTTTCAGTTTTGCTAACAGAAATAAGATAACATCTCAAAACAAAACCAGACAGAAACGTGTAAATCTGTTAACTTTTCTCAGAGACAAAAATCTTAATATCCTTGAATGGTGTATGAGAAAGGAGCCATGAAGGCCTTGCACCTGCACAACTATATCTAAACTGTGGTTTATTAGCCACTGAAATTAAGAACAAGTTGCATGTGCTTGAGACACACACGGACTGAGAAATTGCATGCACCCTCCTCACAAGACCCCTCGCATCACTTGTATGTTGTTGGTTTTCTTTACTTGTTTTTCTTCTCAACTACCCCTTTTCTTTTTTTTTTCTTTCTTCCCTGAAAAAACCCTAGCTCCCATTTTCACTTTTAAATGGTTTTTGGAAGATTCCCCCAGTTCCTTGCTTGTGCACTCACAATAAATCATCTTCTCACTGAAAGACATGTTTGTCCTTTGAAGCGCAGAATTGGGAGAACCTGACTATTGGAAATAGCCATCTTTATGGCAATACCATCTTAAAGAACATGGAAGCCACATTCCCCCTCTAATTACTACACCATTTCTCAAGGCAGATCATCTTGAAAGCTGTCTATACTCACAGATTATGTGTCCTTTTCTAGCATTTATAACTCAAGCAACTGTTATCAGGTTTCTCTGTCTACCACACCACTCAGGTGCTCTTGTCAAAATCAGCAATAATGTTCATACTGCAAACTTAATATCACTTTTTTGTGTTCCTTCTATTCAACTTTCAGCTACATTGGACATGACTGACTACTCTCTTTTCTTGAAACACTTTTTTTCCTGACCTCTAGATCACCACACTCACTAGGCTTTCCATCGAACTCATTGACTCAGTCTTCATTTGGACCACTTCTAAAATATTGAATTGTCTTATGGCTCCAATGTAAGCCTCTTTACTTCTCCTTTGTTCAAATAAAATGTTGTTGAAGTATATCATTCATACATGAACATACATAAACAATAAGCACATAATAAAACTTGTGAACTTACAAAACAAACATGCATATCATCATACAAGGCTCCCATACATTTCCCCACCTCCAACACCTTGCCTTGTTGTGAAACATTTGTTACAAACTATGAAAGAGCATCATCAAAATATTACTACTAATATAGCCCATATCTTACATTTGGTGTATTTTCCTCCAACCCACCCAATTATTAACACCCTATAGTAGTAGCATGTACTTATTATTGTTCATGAGAGAATGTTCTCATATTTGTCCTGTAAACCACAGTCTATTTTCCACCTCTGGATTCTCTGTGCTACATAGTCCCATGCTTTGTAAAACCCATTCAAAGTGGACACTTAGTGATTCTCATTTTCATCACAGAGTTGTGTTGTCATCACCTCAGTTATGAAAATGTTATAGAACATTAGAACATTTTCATTACTCCAAAAGGAGAAGTCCCATATGCCTTTAGAGGCCCCAATTGTTGTCTCTTAGAATTGAAACAATATCTTCTTGCCATTGCTGCAAAATATTACAATATTACTGTTCACTAACAACCATAAGTTACATTAGTTGTAATTTTCCCATGTATCACTATTTTTTAGCACTTTGGAAAAGAAAAACATTCTTATATTTCTACTATTAACTACAGTCTTCATCCACCACTGAAATCACTGTGTTATACATTCCCTAGATTATTCTCTAGTTTCCTTTCAATTGACATTTGCTTCCACATACTATCCCTTTCAGCCACAATCACATTTATAAATCAGCAGTGTTAGTTATACTCACTATAATGTGTTACTCTCAACTCTATTTATTTCCACACTTTTATAATTAACCTTATTAATAATGCTACATACATTAAGCATCAGGTCCCATTCTCAACCCACATTATGTTTCCTAGTAACCTATATTCTAGAGTTTACTTATTGTATTTAGCTCATATTAGTGAGATCAAACAATATTTGTCCTTTTGTGTCTGGCTTATTTCACTCAACATAATGTCTCTAAATTCATCCATGTGGTCATATGAATCCCGATTTCATTTCTTCTTACAGCTGAATAGTATTCCATTGAATGTATACACCACATTTTGTTTATCCATTCTTCAGTTGATGGACACTTCGGCTGGTTCCATATTTTAGCAATTGTGAATAATGTTGTTATGAACACCAGTGTGCAAATGTCAGTTTGCCAACTTGCTTTCACTTCTTCTGAATATATTCCTAGTAATAGCATTGCTGGATCATACAGCAGTTCCATATCCAGCTTCTTGAGGAACTGCCAAACTGTCTCCCACAGTGGTTGCATCAGTCTACAGTCCCACCAATAGTGAAGAGTATTCCTATTTCTATACATTGTCTCCAGCACTTGTAGTTTTGATCAACATTTCCCAATAGCTAGTGATGTTGAGAATTTTTTCATGTGTTTTTTGGCCATTTTTATTTCTTCTTTGGAGAAAGGTCTATTCAAGTCTTTAGTGTTGGCGTTCAGGAACTGGGTCGGTGAAAACGGTGCCGTGGATGAGAAAGAAAGAGACAAAGAGAAGAAAAAACTGGGATCAGGGGTCTCTCCGTCCCATATGGAGAGAAGAGCCCAGCCACCTCACAAAGTGTGGCTTTTATTCTGGCTTTAGAACAAAGAAAATACGTGTGAGCATGTGCAAGGTAGTAGATA
>JAQZBX010024915.1:0-12911 GCA_029593785.1 Cabassous unicinctus
AAAATTTTTAATTATTTTGTTTTTGTTTATTTTTTATTTTATTATTGTTATTTTTTGTTGGCTTTGTTTTGGGGGAGGTTTTGGGTTGTAAAGGGATTGCAGCTGTGTTAGGGGAGGATCACTGGTCTGGGGTGTCGGTGGTGGGGGGATGTGTGTGTGGAGGTGTGCCGGGGGCATGCCTCTCTGGAGTGTGAGTGTGTTCATGTGGTCATGGGGTGTTGTCTCAGTGGGTGGAGATCCACAGAATAACAGAATATTGAATTCCCATCCTGTGAGTCCTGCTACATTCTCTCATAGAGTGGCAAGAATCTCTGGAGTATATGGGCAGTACCTAGCAAAGGAGGGCGGATCAATGCGCCAGGCCCTTGACATTGATGTTTGTACTTATGAACCTTGTTCTTGTGAAATCAAAACCTGACCTGGTAATATATGTTGCCTAAGAGTTACACCTCCTGAGGGCCTCCTTGCTGCTCAAATGTAGCCTTTATCTAAGCCAAACTCAGAATATAAATTCACTGCCTTCCCCCCAATGTGGGACATGACTCTCAGGATGAGCTTCCCTGGCACTGAGGGATTAATACCAAGTGCCAACTAACGATGTATTTGGAGAAAGACCTAGACTAAAAGGGGGAAATATTAAATGCTAACAAGTTTTTATGGCTAAGAGATTGTGAAGTGAGTCAGGAGTTCATTTGTTACACTTATGCACATCTCAGGAGGATCTCACTGTCTGCCACAGTAAACAGTGCCTCAAATAGGGGTGCTCCTGAGGGCTCCAGAGACATCTAGACACTACAGGCAGGGCAGGCAGCCCCAGGAAATTGGCACCCCATCAGTGGGCCTTACCTTGGAATATATCCTGTCTTAAAGCTCAGGAAACTCCCAATTCCTAGGGGACACTATTATGTGAATGGAATGGGTGCAATATGAGGGTCCCAATCATCTATTTAATCATATTTTTCCTGACTTCTCTTTCTTCACCTTTTAACCTTTAACTTTACCTTTTCTCTGGAAATAAAGGTCATTGAAGTTTGTTATTTAATTTTTCCATCTTTATTTAAGATGCAAGTCCATCTTCAGCATCAGTGGGTTGTGGCCTGATAATGGATAGACTTTGAATACAGACCTAATCCTACTAATCCAAAAAATATATTTTCATGTGTCAGACCTGTGTCCTTTAAAAGGATCATTTAAGTTATCTTCTCTATATATTGAGGTTTTTCTTTCCCAAACACCATTTATTCCATAATTTCATCCCAGAGTAGCTAAGTGGAAGTGAAGATCATTTTCGCGGTGGCCCTGTTTGCTATAGTCCTCAGTATTATATAAACTATGCACCTTATTGACAACAGCTTCTTCATAATGCTTTTCTGTTCTTAGTCCTTCCCTGAATATCTGGAGAGACAAACAGCATGTGGGAGGTGGGGGGTTTGCACTTTTAACATTTGTTAGTCTAGGGCTGGTGGGAACCTGGGAAATCAGCACATATTGATCAGTCCTGTCTGACAGTTCATTTATTGTCATTCTGAGTATTGAAGCTAATAAGCTTTGATTGAGGCCCAAATGATTTTTTTTTTTTAAAGATTTATTTATTTACTTTATCCATTTTAACCCCCTCTCCCACCCCGTTTACTGTTTCATGTCCATTTGCTGGGCAACTCCCTGTGTCTGTTTCCTGCCCTCTCTTCTCATCCTTCTCCTGTCTTCACCGGAATTCGATCCTGGGGACCTCAGATGTGGGAGAGAGGCGTTCTGCCTCAGTTCCTGGTTTCTTGGCACGTCTCATCTTGGTTCTCCCTTGTGTCTCTCTCCTGTTACGTCATCATCTTCCTGCGTGGCTCAGTGGGGCCTGGTGCACCCGTGCTCAGGGCCTGGTGGCTCGCATGCCTTCTATATTTTTTTCTTTATTTTACTGGGCGGTCCCAGGGATCGCACCCAGGTCCCTCCATATGGAAGACAGATGCCCAACCATTTGAGCCACATCCCCCGCCCCCCCCAAATGTTGTTTTAAATGTTGTTAAATTGGGGAATCAGTACACCCTCAATGCAACAAATTACAGATCAGGCTCACTGGTCCTGGCTGCTCTTCCTGATATCTTTAGTACGTGCTGTTCTTCCCTCTTCAGCCCTTCTGACTGTCTAAATAGAAGCCCTGGAATAAGTTTTTATAAATAAAAGGCGTAAAATGCATTCTGAATTTTCTCTTAGAAGCAATGTCACACAGATGTTTTAATTCCCAATTGATGGACAACTTTAAAATAATTACTAGAGGCCTTTTCTCTTAGGTCCCAAATGATTTGTAGCTGGGCAGGGAGGGGGAGAATTAGACTCTTAATAGCTGACATCAGAATTCTTATCAAGACTGAGAACTGTCCCTAAAAGGAAACTAATAAGACTCCAGGGTAAATGGTGAACCCCCTAGGGGCAGGACTTGCTAAAGGAGGAAAGAAAATAGATAATGAAACTGTTCTACTGAGAAATAAATAGGAATGGGAGGGTGGCAACTGAATAAAAGGAAGGAGATAATAGCCAAGTAACATGGGAACGTGGCTGAAGAATTTAAGAACCGGCTTTTTCTTATATTCAGTTTAAAGGGATTTTCCTTCCTGTGTTCAACCACCTATTGCTGATAATAAAATAAAATATGTTATAAGACATAGATACTATCTGAAGTTTTAATTGAAGAACTAGGCCAAACTCTTTCTGGATCAACATGATAAGGGAAAAGGGCAATAAGCAGACATTGGGCTGAATGAATTCAGTGGGGCTTGTTGCCCACCCTTACCCCATTCTGGGAATTTGTAGATGCTGTGGGAAGCATTAGCTGTCCCCAGGACATGGAATGGGGGTCTAGCCAATTATATCTTTATCTAAAAGAGCAGGAAGACCTTAGCTAATATCCAGATTACAGTGTACTACAAAGCCTTTGAAAATGGATAAGATCTAATTAATGGAGTAACATGGTATTGTGGGTTGAATGGTGCCTCCCCCCACCCAAAAAAGATATATCTACCCAAGAAGAGTGACTATGATCTAATGTGGGAAAAAAGGGTCTTTGTGGATGTAATTAGTTAGCTAAAGATGTCAAGATAAGGTCATCCTGGCTTAGGGTGGGTCCTAAATCCGATGATATGTGTCCTGATATGAAAAGAGAAGGGAGAGGACACAGAGGATGCCTTGTGAAGACAAAGACAGAGAGAGTCGTGATGCAGCTGCAAGCCAAGGAAAGCCTGGGACCCCCAGCAGCCAGAAGAGGCAGGGAATGGCTCTCTCCAGAGCCTCCAGTGGGCTCTCAGCCCTGCCAACACCGTGATTTTGGACTTCTGGCCTCCAGAACTGCATGAGAATAACTTTCAGCCCCCAAGTCTGTGGTGATTTCTTACTGCAGCACTAGAAAACAAATACACGGCAACCTGTCAGCCGAATCCAATTTCATGTTGTCCTATAAAGAGCTTCTCTCTTCAGCAATCTTGCCTAATTTTTACTGCAGGGAACCAGGAACCAAAAAGCAGTGCCAACGGGGTCAGAGAATTCAAATATTCTCTGGAAACATTTTGTTAGGCTATTTTTGGCAGAGAACGGGGTAAATTTTTGAGACATGAATCCAGTGACGACAGTGTTGCCGCTGCCTTCATCATTCCACCTACTTCCTTTGGCAGGGTGCATGCTGGCGGGTCAGTGTGGATCTTCTGGCTGCATTTGCAATTGGATCTTGTTCTTTGAAAATGGCTGGGCAAGGGTGTGTATGCTGATGACAAGTGCTGCGTGTAAGAAGAAGGCCTGAATTAGTTAAGCCCTGGAACTGCAGACTCCCCTTTGTAAAGCTCTAAATCAAGGCCTGCCCTCCTTGTTCTTATTATGTCCTAGGGATGAGCCAGTGCTAAACAGTGGTGGCCTGTGTGAGCGCTGGAATTCCAGTTGCTTCTCAGTGGAAAGGGGTTTTTATGAAGAATTAGAAATAGTCTTTGCTAGTGGTAAATTTTTCTATGAAATGAAAACAGCAAAGACCTTGCTATGCCTGAGGAAGCAAAAATCTTGCCTTGTAGTGTGGGCAATTGCTGCTGCAAGGCTCTATCACTTCTGAGCAATTCTAAAGAAACACTAGGGAAAGTTGAAGAAATAAACCCCACAAGGATGGAAGTCTGAGAAGCAAAGGCATTGAATAAGGATGAATATTCAAATTATCGAAATAAGAATTAAACCAATATACAAATGTAAAAACACCTTTCTGTTGATGGGAAGCTGAAATATCTATGATACAGACCATCATTTCTTGGATGACTGGGAGAGCAACAGCTTTTATATCTTCTAAATGTTTTTGTGCTCCATGTCTCTTAGAAAAATGTTGGCAAAAACGAGGCACTTGAATGAATGAATGTGCTCATATGAAGGCCACAAGCTAAACTCATATTCTCTGTAGCTGCTCTTTGGGCTTCTGAGAGAGGAATTTTTTTTATTTTTTCTTATTTCTGGATTTGTGGCAAAGTTCCATATGGGGGAGATTGCCCACAAAAAAAGACATTAGTCACTCTGACACCTAACATGCCAAGAGAAGTTGCAGAAACGCTCAGAGGTGTGGCAACCTACAGGAGTCAGAACTTTGCCAAGTGCTTAATTAGAGTCAGGGTAACCGTAGCTACATCACTTCTATGCCTGTTTTGAACCATAGCTACCAACCTGTCGATTTTTTTAAACATGATTTTATATGTGCAGAGTACTATCCAGGAAACTGCTAATTTTATTTGTCCTTTCGGCCTGTTATTTCAGGTTAAACCTATAAAGGCAAATTATTAGGGCTGTAACCCTAATCCCACCAATTTTCTCAGGCCTTATGGTAAATAGCATTATAGTAGAGCCCTGTTTAAGCAGCTCCTAACTAATCAGGGATCTCCATTAATCTGAGCTGTTTTTACTGCAGTTAACTGTTTGGGGAAGGGAGGGTATGGGGGTGGGTACCACGTCAACTAAACAACTTGGTCCCATGGGGGGAGAAACCCTTCCAGGATATGCCTTCTACATTTTCTTCATTAATGCAGTATATACTCATACTCAGAATCACTGAGCATTTGGGCAGAAAAAAGGCCTTAAAAATTGTTTTGTAAACTCACAACTTCTCTAAAAAAAAAGAAAGAAAAAACAAACAAAAGTGTTATATAGTTCATATATCTCCATTAATTAAAGAGGAAAGAGGAAGCCGTGATGTAAATGACAATCAGTTGCTGAGGTCAGCCTAGAGCAAGGCCTCCTAGTTCCCAAGTTGACTGTTTTATCTTGGTTTGGAGGAATTTCTGGATCATCATTTGTCAAATAAAAGTCCCACTATCTTCATTATACTTATTAAAGCAGGAAAGTTAATAAAGTTTTGAACAAAGAGTGAAAACAGAGTTTTCTACGGGATCTTGAATTCAAGGGAACAATGATGCTGATGTCCCTGCACTAAAATCTCTTATGTGTGTTTCTTGCTGTGTTTCTGTTTGTTTGTTTGTTTTTAGGAGAGGCTTTACATTTCAGGATCCCATTTTTTATGTGCTGGATAAGTTTCTAAAGACTTCAAGTAATTCAGTACTAATTTCCCATTGGACGAAACGTGAAGTAGAGAGGACGTGTTTTGGGAGAAGAGTAATCTGCTACCTTAGGCATCTCTTCTGTGCCCTACTCTTATGGCCAGGCTTTTTCTACCGTTTTTCCACTACCCTTACCTGGTTGGCCCTGTTTTGTACTAGCTAAGTTACCTTGAACAAGTAATTTAACTTCTCTGTGATTCAGTTTCCTCATCTGTAAAGGTAGTACTACCACAGAACTCATAGGGTTGCTGAGATGATTAAATGAGATAATTTCTTGAGTATCATGTAGGATTAGGGTTGGCTGCAAATATCCTAAAACATAAAATAACAGTGGCACAAACAAGGTAGAAATGTCTTTCTCACTTAAGTGAAAAATGGTCTGGGAAGTGGATGTGGCTCAAGTGGTTGGGCTCCCGTTTACCATAGAGGAGGCCTCCTGGTGAAGGCAAGCCAGCCCACGCAGCGTGGTGAGCTGGCGCAGCGAGATGACGCAACAAAGGGAGGCAAGCAGATACAGAAAAAAACGCACAGCAAATGGACACAGTGAGCACAAGCAGCAAGGGAAGGATAAATAAATAAAAATAAAATAAATCTTAAAAAAAAAAGAGTGGTTGAAGGGAAGCATCCAGGGCTGATGTGGCAGCTTCAAGGGGACTCAGGTGTCTGTGTCCCTACTCTGCCACCCTCGTGTGAGCAGGGCCCCCTTCCCAGGACTTGTGGCCCTTTCGGCCCTCTGGTGGTCACATCCCCAGCCTGCCTGCACTCTCACAGATGCCCTGGGCCGTCCAGCTCTCCTTGACCAAGCTTGCTTTCACCTGTCACCTTTGAACTGTCCGTTTGGAAAGAGGAGGATGTAATTTACACTAAGGTATTGGTGGTTGGCAGGCTTATAGGATCTGCATTTTTACTGCTCAATTCATAAGACTGTTGCTCCAACAGGGAGGTGTGGAGATCAGCAGCAGATGTATTTTGGAAGAGAGGATCTTTCCTGTCCCCTTCAATGTCACCACACCGAGACTGCCTATGATGACATGCAAAGTGCTCAGTAATGTTTATTTTTACATTTTTTACAAATGATCTCTGTTTTGGAGATTAAGTATCAACTATTTGGAAATTTGAGGTTAAAATCAGGAGTACTAAAACTGAGATTCAGGTGACTTTTAAAATCTTTTCTATAATCTACATGGTCACACATACATGTTTAGAGGACGATAATTCCATTTTCCTTCTAGGAAATGTGAAGTCTGGGAAGGAGAATAAAAACATTTTAATAATCAAATGCCTGCTTGATATTACTTAACATCTAAAAATCATGTGACATTTAGAAAAATTTTTGGAATTTTGAGGGGAGGCTTGACCCCAAAATATCTGATCTAAATTTTTTTTTGTTTGTTTTTTTGCTGATGAAATTACTGAACACTGACATGGTTTGGCACCATGAACCAGTCAGAACTGGGAGGGCTTTTATGTTGCTATATATGAGTTTAGATGCCAGAGGCTTGCCCTGTTGCCAAAATAAGGCATAAGTCCAAATAATCAAAGCTAACAGGAAGGAGAAGGGTGTGATGAGTTTTCCTCAGATTAGAGAACAGATTCCATAAATTACATGTTCTAATAAGAGAAAAGAACATATTTTCAAAACAGGTTTTTCCCTTCTGATTATAAATTTAATGTAATTTTATTATTAAAATAGACAATAAAGAAAAACATGTTAAAGTAAGTATTAAAATTTTTTTCAATAAACTTGGTAGTACATATAGGTTTATAGCCTACATATCATATTTTATCATCAGGACATTTAGAAAATTACTTTGCAAAGGATAATAAAAGTAAAACCTATACATGCAAATGAAAAAGCAGACAGTACTGAAATGTGTAAAATGAAAACCAATGTGTCCCTTTGTATCAACTTCTCATAGACTTAACCTCTTTTAATTCTTTCCCTTCTCAGTTGTTTGGCTGTTACCTCCGTAATTCTCAAAAATAAGTGCATACTTATATTTCTTTTTAATCAATTTTAGTCATATCTATTGTACTTCAGCTCTGAACAATGAAAACTTTGGCTCACTTAGGCCCTCTTTCCCCACTACATTTCAATTTTTATTAAAAACTTGATCTTTTAGTTTTTCTACTAGTTACCTTAGAATTTTAAATAAAATACTTAAGACTCTTTTTTGATCTATCAAACTTGAATTCCTGTTATGTAATTTCTTTAAGCTATTTTCCTCCCACACATCCACTCATCTATCTTCTACCTCCTGCTCCCAATTTCTCTTAGTTATACCATTACTTTTATCCTGTCGTAAGCTGCAACATTTCCATTTTGCTCTATAAATATAATTGTCTTTATATTCTATTCATGCCTGATGTTAATATTTATAAAACCAAAGAACTACACATATAATGTCATGGTATGGACATAATAGTCATTGCGGAACTTGTAGTGTGATGGGCCCATCATGAAGGAAATGGAGACCATCCCTATAAAAGTACAATACGAAGGAGAAACTTTCAAACATCTATCATCAGATTCTCTTTCCCTACACAATGAAGCCTGTTCAAAATCCACGTGTTAGTTTGATTCATATTTGGATCATGACTTTCTAGCTTTCTAGTACAGCTTTTAATTTTTCTTGGAATTTCTTTTTTTTTTTTTTTTCTAGTTGATAGAAGACAAATATGGTTGATGGTTAATTTTTGGACATAATGGTTTTTAATCTTGCTGCACAGTGTCATTTGGAGATTATTTTTCCACTGAACCCTTGAGTTGCTTCACTGTTTCTTGTCTCTCCTGGTTTAACATTTTTGGAATTCCTTTTTTGTATTGTTGGAGTATATTCTTCATGTTTTCAGAACGTGAGCATGCGAGGCAAACTTTCTGAATCATTATATGCATGAACATGTTTTCATTTTTGTTCTCAAAATTATTAGACTGGCTTTTAAAGAATTCTAATTTTAAAATAGTTTTCCTTCAGGCTTTTGAAGGCATGGCTCCATTGTCTTCCAGAATCCCAAACCAATCTGATTCTTATTCCTTTGTGTAGGGATATACCATACTTTGGCTTTAGGCTTGGTATTCGTCCAATTTTGCCATTAGCCTCTGGAAGCCCCAAGTAGGTGAACTCCCATTTCCATGTCACTTCTGGCATCTCTGTACTTGTGCATGACCAATAATCATATGCTTGAGTAAGTTTCTTTAATTTCTGATCATTCCAATTATGGCATTACAAGGAAGGCATATATATCATTCAGACTTACTGCCTTACTTTCAAATATAGGTAAAGATTTTAGGCATAACTTTTAGTGAGAAAAAAATTTCCTTATATTTTAAAATTCTATCAAAGTACAAATGTATGTATAATTATTATTGCAAGACTAAAATAGTACAATAATTAACAATGATTGTAAAAGTATCAATTGTATGGATTAAAAACAATTATTAAGAACTTTCAAATATTTAAATAAAAAGGAAACTAGACTGAGCATTATATGACTATTAGGAGAGGGTGTGTTAGCTAGAGAGCCCCCAGCTCTGTCCACCAACCCAGGCAGACCACCAGGCTCCTCCTGGCTTCTCCTCTATGCTGTGTCTTGGAACCCACTGCAGAGCTCACCTTGTTTGTTTCATCTCTCTCAAAGATCATTGTCCTTCGTAGCTTGATGTTTCATATGTTTTATCTGGTGTTTGAGTTGTTTCAAGTAGAAGGATGTATATGATCTCTGTTACTCCATCTTGATCAGATGTGAGAGTACAACAACTTAAAAGTTTTATGTGAAGGGCAATCTAAATCATATAGAATTGCATTCGGATAAATTACCTTCAAGATCCAATCATAATAAATAATAAAAAGAATGTGAAGAAAGAAGAAAAATGAAAGAAAACTAAGGAACTCTAAACATATTTGTTCTCACCATATTACAAACTACATTAAAAAATGCTTTAAGAAGCGATTCCTTGGGGAACAGATGTAGCTCAAGTGGTTGAGTGCCTGCTTCCCACATATGATGTCCAGGGTTCGATCTCCAGTACCTCCTAAGAACAAAAACAAAAAGCAAACAAGCAAACTAATGAAAAATCCAACTTGGGAGATGGTGTAGCTCAGTGGTTGAGCGCCAGCTTCCCATGTACAAGGTCCTGGGTTCAATCCATGGTACCTCCTAAAAAACAAAACAAAACAAAACAAAACTATTCCTTATTATTTTGAGTCTATGGAAATGATAATATTTTTAAAGTTATTGAAATGACTGCTGTAGTTTGCAAACCATTTTCAGTTTTTGAAGATAAAGGGTAACAGTACATTCTAGGTATAAGATTTCTTCTAGAACACATGCCACTCAAAATATTCTTTGAACTATATTTTGATGCACATAAAAAGATTAGTGATATTAAAGGTGCCAGTTGAAGTGAATGTCTCTTTAATATTCCAAATGTGCAGTTACAGCAGGAGCAATTTAACAGCTAACAGTTCTGAAAAAATTGTTTATCTTGCCCTATTAAATTTTGACTGATAAAATTTTTGACAATAAAACACTTTTGAATAAAATCTCAGACTTATTCTCGCATTCCTAAGGTTCATTCTGTGATGATGATTTTTTAGCTTTGGCTGGATATTGATTTTCATTGTTGACCATTTGCTTTTTTGACCAAAATATGTTCAGGGTACGTCAGCCTCGAAGCTAGTCTGCTAATTCTGTCTGTTATTCCTTCAGATCCTCCTTTATAGTCTACATAATCAGGGCAAGTGATCAGAGGTGGGAGGTGGGTAAGATGGGTGCATTTATTCCTTCACTTCTCTTCCTGTAGACTTTTTCTGGGCTGACTGAGGATTGACCGAGTGTCACTGCTCTTCCTGGCTCCCTCGTTTAAATTCTGGAAACCCCTTCCTTCTGTCCTTTCCAGCCAGGGGTGGTGTGAGCTCCACTGCTGCTAGCCTTAGGGGAGACAGCTCTCTCTATACCCCTTTTAAATGATCCCTTTAAAAACCTCTTGGGGTTATCCTAATTCGATGTTTGCCATCTCTTTCCTACTAGAACTCTGATTGATACAAACCGGTTGGTGAACCTTGCTTCCAGTGTTGACCTGTAAAACAAATGCCCCAACACGGGACCTACATCCCCAGTAACCGCAAGATCAAAGTCCATTCCAGGCACCATAGACTACTCAGGGAAAAGCTATTTTTAAAAAATTCTACCCTGATTCTCATGTTGCTATTAATAAATGCTTTTCTAATAAAGCAAAAAAAGTCAAATTATGCAGAGAATTCATTTCATTCTTCAATCGTCTCCCTGCGCCCTCACCCCTCCCCATGAGAGATTCACCTTCTGTCATCACACATATGGGCCTGTATTCTTAACACTTAGCAGAGTCTCATCCTTTAGCCAAGAGTTGTAAATGACTTTCTTGCTTCGGATATTTAAAATCCCAAGTGTGAATGCAGGTTGCCACCTGACCGTACTCTCTGTATTCCTTGTATTTTTAGTAATGTGCCCATACCTCGCTCAGTCTGGCTGCCTATTGGCACTTTGTATTCAAAGCTGTCATCAGAAGGCTGCACCCTGTTTAAACCTACTATGGTTGTTTCCTTTTAAAATCCCTCATTAATATCTATTTCTTAATATGACATGTACTGTTAACATGTGGGGGTTATTTTGATATGACTTCCAAAATCCATCCTTATAAGCAACTCTTTTCCTGGGAAAACATCCCAGATTTTTTTTTTTTAAATCAGTGTAATTTATTTAATTTCTGTGGCACTCTATAGAATAGAGTGCTTACTTTTTATTTTGTTGTAATATTAGTATTTCTTCCCTAACCTCTCATATGGAGCAGGGTGGTTTGATCTAAAGCAAAAAGACTTCTTTTCTTTGGAAGAGATTTTTTTACTGGGAATTTCCCATGACTGATGATTCAAGCTCATAGAATGCTAAGGCTTCAGGGGCCTTAGCAATAATCTAATTATTAAATAAGATTTTTTTTCATACATTAAGCAACCAAATGAGACCAGAGTACTTGCTGAAGGATACACAACTAGTTATTGAAAGAATTAGAACTAGAAATGGTGTCTCAAAATTCTTGGTTTAGTGCTTTTTCTACTACACCATGCTTCCTCTTAAAGAAAAGCATTATATATAAAAAAGGTGATTAATAAAGCTATGAATGGGACAAATTCTGGGTGCAAAAGAAGTTTTGTGACCACACTGGAACCTTGTATCATAGAAATTAAGAGGAATTTTTTTTTTTGTAGAACACCTGTCTTTAAAAACTTTTCCCTATTTCTTCAAGTAACCCTCCAGCTATCTTCTCTGTTCCTTTTTATTGCAAAACGTGATAACCTGTCTTTACTTCCTCACCTCCCTTCTTTTCTTATTTCACTGAAAATACTCTTTCTGAATTACCAGCTCTCTCCATCTTGCCTAATCTCATGGTCATTTCTCATTCTTCATTTTACTTGACCTCTTTGCAGCAAAATACCTCAGTCCTCTTGAAACGTTTCCCCCACTTGGCTAGCAAGATACCATGCTTCCTTGGTTTTCTCCTACTTCACTGGACATTTCTAAGTCTCTTTTGTAGATTTCTCCCCCCCCCCCTTTTTTTATCACCAATCTCTAAATAGTAAATGCCCCAGGGCCTAATCCTTTACCCTCTTCTCTGTACTCATTCTCTAGTAGCAGAGGTAGAAATATATACTTTAAAAATGCTGCATATTGGGGCAAATGGAGCTGCTTATGGGTGGGGCCAGCCCTCAGTCCTTGCCCAGCCTCAAGGGCTGAAAGAAACACTATTTCCATTCAGTGTAATCAATTCTGAAGACCCTTGTAGTGCATGAATCCCAGATTTATACCTGCAGACCAGACTTCTCCTCTGAGCTCTGGGCTCTTCTGCTCAACTGCCTGGTTAGCAAACTTCTGCATCTGGTCATGATGGAGTAGTAGGGATGAATTTACCTTCCACCCCAATCACCTAGAAAACAAAATGTATGAAACAAATGTTTTCAGATTTTGGGCATCAGAGAGTACAGTTCTGTGATCCCTGAGAGAAGGGAAACAATTGGAGTGGAGTTCTACAATTGTCTGAGCTTTTCATTTGGAGGAACAGGGAGAAGATCCCAAACAGAACATGGTGGTTTTGTTTTTTCTGAGTCTTGGTAAACAGATTGGAGTTTGGGGTATCTCAGGCACTTAAAAATTGCAAAGCAGAGTTCCAGAGTAGAGGGAGTGTGTTAGTCAGCCAAAGGAGTGATGATGCAAAATACCAATAATCAGTTGGTTTTTATAAAGGGTATTTATTTGGGGTAGAAGCTTACAGTTACCAGGTCATAAAGCATAAGTTTCTTCCTTCACCAAAGA
>JAQZBX010024915.1:13011-29960 GCA_029593785.1 Cabassous unicinctus
CTCAGCTCCTCTGTTTCCTTCACAAGGTCGGCTGTAGACTATGAGGCTCTCTAGGCTTTGTGTTTCTCCACAAGGCCAGCTGTGAACTGTCAGGCGAGGCGAACGGGTCGTCTCTTTTACTGGGGACTTCTCTCCTTCCTCACAATGAAGCTCCTCTGTATGGTTACTTCCCGGGGCTACAGCTCAAGACTCTGCATCAGAACTCCAACTTCAAAACTCCAACTCTGTCCTTTGCCATGTCTTTTATCTTTGAGATTCCACCCACCAAGGGTCGGGCTCAATGCCCTACTGATATGGCCCAATCATAGCCCTAATCATAATTTAATCATGTCCAGAGGAACAGACCAGTTTACAAACATAATCCAATATCTATTTTTGAAATTCATAACTATATCAAATTGCCACAGGGAGATACACACAAAAAGAGCTCCAGAAAGGTGCATAGGAGTCCCATTGAGTTTTTTACTGAAGTCATGCATACACAGGGTTAAACTCCATGATGTTGAGCAAAGAGCAGTTAGGGAACTATGAACTGAATGGTTTTCAGAGCTCATAGAGGTCTGAAAATTGTTCAAATTTTCACCAGCCAGAGTAGGGAGTTCTCCTTGAAGTCACTGAGAATTCAGTAATTAAGACATCAGAAAGGTTATACCTCCAAAGTGGTGATAAATTTGCCATAGAATAAAGGCTAATATAGACCTATCTAACAAAACCTGAAAATAAGTCTTGAAAGGATCAACCTCATTCATAAGAACTTAACTGTCTATCAAAACAAAACCCAATACTTTTCAAAGAAAAACAATAAAAACCCAGATACTCAACAATATAAAAT
Source organism: Cabassous unicinctus (assembly GCA_029593785.1). Classification (NCBI taxonomy): domain Eukaryota; kingdom Metazoa; phylum Chordata; class Mammalia; order Cingulata; family Chlamyphoridae; genus Cabassous; species Cabassous unicinctus. The sequence continues at coordinate 13,844 of JAQZBX010024915.1, forward strand.
CCACAATATCCAGCATCCAATAAATAATTATTACATATTCCAAGAAGCAGGAAAATGTGTTCCATAACCAGGATACAAAGTTGTCTATAGAAATAGACCCAGAAATGGTAGAGATGATGGTAGTAGCAGACAAAAACATTAAAGCAGCTGCTATAACAATGCACATAGTGAGTACAGAAATGGATGATATAGTTTAAAAAGAACCAAGTGGAACATCTAGAGATGAAAATCACAATAGCTGAAATGAAAAATTCGCTGGATGGGAATAACAGCAGCTTTGGCACTACAGAAGAAAAGATTAGTAAACTTGAATATATAGCAAAATAAAACCTAGAAAAAAGACTGAAAAAAAAAAAAAAAGAACCAAATTTCAGTGATTTGTGGAACAATATCAGTCTAACATACATGTAATTGGAGTCCTAGAAGGAGAGGAAAGGGGAGCAGAAAAAATAGTTGAAGAGACCCAGGAGTCATTGTGGGCCACAGGCTGGATTGAGTCCTGGGCTGGCAGGAGCCCGGGCTGGGTGGAAGAGCTTGGCAGGCCATTAACGGGCCACAAAGGCTGTCAGGTCCCCTCCCCTTCTGGACTTGCATGCCCAGGTACCCGAACCTCCAGTGCTGTGCCCACCTGGTTCCAGCTCTGTCTCTTGACTCCAGTTAGAGCAACCCGACCACCAAGGAGGCCAAAGAGACAATGGAATGCCTTCAGGAGTTTCCTGAACATCATAAAATGACCCTGGACTGATTGAATGAACAGCGAGAGCAGGACCAGTTTACTGATATCACCCTGATTGTCGACAGACACCATTTTAAGGCCCAAAAGGCTGTTTTGGATGCTTTCAGTTAGTTCTTCTACAAATTCTTTCAGGAGTTTACTCAGGAACCTTTAGTGGAGATAGAAGGAAACACTGTATTTGGGTACTGTGAGGTGTTAGCAAAATGGCCTTTCATCATTTGAGTTCACATATACAGCAAAATTAATGATACAAGGAGAAGAAGAAGCCAACGATGTGTGGAAAGCAGCAGAGTTTTTACAAATGCTAGAAGACATCAAAATCCTTGAAATCAGGTGAAAAGCCTTTTGAGTGTCCAAATTGTCATGAACGATTTGCTAGAAATAGCACACTTAAATGTCACCTGACTGCATGCCAAACTGGAGTGGGGACAAAAAAGGGAAGAAAGAAGCTTTATGAATGTCAGGTCTATAATAGTGTGTTTAACAGCAGGGACCAGTTCAAAGATCACTTGATAATATGCAGCAGAGATAAACCCAACCATTGTACTTTATGTGACTTGTGATTTATGCAAGGATATGAACTAAGGAGGCATCTCAGTGATGTAATATTTCAGAGTGTCTAGTAACCAAAGAAGTTCTTTCAGTAGAAACATGTGTGCAAACTGAATCTATGGCATCAATGACTATTATAGAACAAATTGGGAAGGTGCACGTGCCACCATTGCTTCAGGTCCAAGTGGATTCAGCACAAGTGACTCTGGAACAAGTCCACCCAGATCTGCTCTAGGACAGCCAAGTGCATGATTCACAAATGAGTTAGCTTCCAGAGCAGGTCCAGGTGAGTTATCTAGAAGTGGGTCGAATTCACACTGAAGAAGTTGCTGAAGTAAATGTGTAAGAGCTGCATGTTGAATATGTAAATCAGATGCCAATGGAAGTACAAACTGAGCTTCTAGAAGCAGACTTGGATCAAGTGACCCCTGAAATCATGAATAAGGTGAAGAATAAGCCTGCCAAGCAGATGCTGCCAAGGCTGCCAGGGAAGATCATGAGGATGCTGAGGGTTTAGAGACCATACCAACAGTGGGTTCCCAAGCTGAAAATGCAGAGAATGAGGATAGAACAGCAATGCCAGTTTTGAAGTGAAATAACAAATGTATATATTTTTTAATTTACATGTTGGGTTTTTGAACTGATTATGGGCAGTGTGGCTGTCCTTAAGCTAATAGACAGGTGGACCAAAGTTAAACAATTTCCTGGTGTGCTGAACTGTTTCTCTTGAAGCAAACTGATGTCCCTGCACTTAATTCAACAGGGGAGGAATCTTTTCTGTAAATGAATGGGAAGCTTTGAGAAATATATTTCTAGAAATTTAAATGGATTGTATTCTTATTATATAAGTTGGGTATGAATATATCTATTTTCATTGTGGTAAGGCTTCTCCCTTCTCTTTCCCAGGTCATGTTCTTCCTTAAATGTTTTCCATATTGTAAAATAAAATGTAAAATCATTAGAATACAAGTTTATGTATTCTAATGCATGTTGGAAAATTGAATATATAGGAAACACAAAACTGCATGAAGAAAAGTACATTGTTACCATGCAGTTAAATTTTGGCTTCTGGCTTTCTTTGAGTTTGAACAACATTCTTGCCTACCCCAGATACCATCTCTACAACAGGAGTAGAGGGGTCGTGGCAAAATTTCTAGAAAAAAAATACATACCCACGTGCCCTTTCAAAACCAACAAGACTTCTATATAAAGCATCTCTGGTTTTTTCAAAGTTCAGGTGGTCAGAAGCAATGTAGAAGATGATATAGTACTTTATATTTCTGCTTATAAATGTCAACCACTAGTTTTTTTTCAATTAAGTCAGGTTGAAAAATTTTATTTAATGGCAGCTGAAGGGCCATTTTCAATTGGGAAAATTCACTTACATCTGTGGTTAACTATTTTGTTGAAAAGTTGCACTAGTATTTTACCACCAGATGGAAAAAAAAGATGGACATATTTAAAATTAATGTATTTAAAATAAAGTACAGAGAAAAATGTGTATATAATATATCAGGCTTTGTTTTGAATGGAATCTTTCCCCCTAATCCTTAACATAAAGATTTTGTGCTATAACTTTTAAAACCATTCAAATAAGAGTGCTAAACTGTGGACTTAAAAGTAGGTGTGTAAATATTTTTAATCAGTGTTATTTGGAAAATAAAATATAGCAGCCACATAAAATAAGCCAATATGCTATCTCCCTTACTTGTTGGATATTGGGAGATATTTACATTTTTGAAGTAAACTTTAAAATTACGTGTTCATGACTCTGTTTTTTTTTTTTTTTTTTTTTTTTTAGTTACCAGTTTGGAAATTATATAAATATCTGATAACAGAAAAAAAACAGTTGAAGAAATAATGAACAAATCTTTTCTAAATTTGATGAAAACCATAAATCCACAGACCCAAGATACTAAAAACAAACAACAACAACAAAAAAATAAGAAACAAACAGGACAAATACAAAGAAAAACACATCAATACACATCATAGTAAAACCTCTAAAAGCCAAAGCTAGAGAAAATATTTTAAAGCATTGAGGAAAAATATAAAGACAGATTGGGTATGCATTGGGTATAGAGGAACAAAGATAAATATTACTGCAGACTTCCTGTCAGAAGCTATGCAATCCTAAAAGATATATTTAAAGTGCTGAAAGAAACTACCAACTGAGAATTCTATATCTGTTTTGGAAATGTTTCTTCAAAATTAAGGGGAGTTAAAGAGTTTTCAGTCAAACATAAGCTGAACTATAAAAGATGTTAAAGGAAGATTTTCAAGGGGAAGGAAAATCATGCCAAATGGAATACACACACACACACATATACACACTAAAGGAAATAAGAGAGAAGACTCAAATTATCATTATCAGGAATGAAAGAAGGAACACCACTACAGGTCCTATAGACATTAGAAAGCTTATAATTTTGTGTTAATATATCTAACAGCTTAGGTAAAATGAACAATTTCCTTAAAAACCACAAATTACTTAAAGTTAGTCAAGAAAAATAGAAAATATGAATAGCCCTATATCTTCTAAGTAAATTGAACTCATAATTAAAAATCTACAGCAATGAAATTGGCTTTACTCTTGAGTTCTGTCAAATATTCAAGGAAGAAATACCAACACCATAGAAACTCTTTCAGAATATTGCAGAGGGAGGAGGACATTCCAACTTATTTAATGGGGCCAGCATTAATCTGATATCAAAACCAGAGAAAATAATAAGAACAAGAATAATAAAACTACTGACCAGTATCCCATATATACATAGGTGCAAGCATTCTTTTTAAAATTAGCAGATCAAAATCAGCTATCTATTGATGGGTAATATTCCATTATCAAGTGCACTTTTTCCCAGGAATGCAAAGTTGGTTTATTATTCAAAACTTAGTTTAATTCACTCTTTCACCAGTATAAGGAGAAAAAGGTCAAATGACCATCTCATTAGATGCAGAAAAAGCGTTTGACAAATTCAGTACCCATTCCTAATAAAGATTCTCAGAAAATTAACAATAGAAGGTGTAGTGGCCACTCAGATCTCCCTTCAAGGAGCATGCTTGACTGATAATCTCCATTTTTCATAGGTTTGGATCCATAGCAGCATTCACACAGAGGTCATATTCTCCCAGTAGAGGTACTAGAACCAGACTATTTCTATACAAAGTGGGTCTTTTTAAATGAGCAACCATTCTTGAGGACTTCCCACTGGCCTAGCTAAGATTTTCTCAGAACTGTAGTACAGTCTGAAGCTCTTCATGTGCAACCTTCCTTTCTTTCCACTCTTCTTTCACAGATGTCAAACCTGCATAATGGTGTGAAGGTTTTTTTCCCACCTTCTCCTGCACCTTTATAGTTCACAGTTTTATACTATTATACTTTGTAGGTGTTTACTCTAGTAAATCTCTTATACTGGAATACTATCTTGGCATCTGCTTTTCTGAGGACATGCACTGACACAGGTGGTACCCCGAGTGGTATGAGAAAACAGGCAGCCAGAGGCACTTGGGCCTGGCTCTCTTACTGCCTGAATGGCAAGGAGGGTCCCATCCCGAGTGGAATGTGGGGTGTAGATAGTCCCTGGCCCAAGGTGGTGGCCTAAATTCTGAAGACTTCACTGGTGGAGGGGAATGCTCTTGATACTGTGAGAATTCAAACATTTTGATTACAGAGAGCAATGTTTCCAAGGACAGCAGATTTAGCTGGTTATTGTTAAGGTATAAGGACTTCCAGCAGAGAGATGAGAAATTGATGGTGGCTAACTGTTAAAAGCTGAGTGTTAGAGCTAGAAGGATGCTTTGATAGCTTAGAAAGAGTCCTATAGGAGAAGTAAGGACAGATGGGAGGTTCAGACTCAAGAATTGATAGTTGGAGGTACAATGCTCCAGAGACATTTAAATGCTCTAGCAAAAGCAGGCCTGATGTTCTAAGGTCAGGGCCTTATTTGAGAAAACCTGTAACACTAAAATATGGGATGGGGACATCTTAGTGGATGGCCCTAAAGATTTTGGCTCCACAGACCCTGCTGAATCCACAGAGCTTACAGAGGTGGCCCAACCATCCCTATTAAGAGCTATCTGTCCTCCTATGTGGGAAGATACTGCAAAAGACTCTTCTCAACAGGTGCCTCTCTTAGGAACTTCCCCTACCTCCTCTCCTATTTGCTGGCCAATATCTAATACTGAATCCCAGCATAATCTGCCTGGGGATGTATTTGGCCTGATAAGGGAGTGTGATGGTTAATTTCATGTGTCAAATTGGCTGGGTTATTGTGTCCAGTTGTTTGGTCAAGCAAGCACTGGCCTGATTGTTCCTTTGAGGGTATTTCATAGATGGATTTGCATCCATAATCACTTGATTGAATCTACTTCTGATTACATCTATAATCAACAAAGAAGATTGCCCTCGCAAATGTGGGGAGTCTTCTCATCCAATCAGTTGGAGGTCTTAAAAGAACTGAGGATTTCAGAAATCAGAAAAATAGAATTTCTGTGTCAATTTCAATCAGCCAGCTTACTCTGTGGAATATGGGCTTGCTAGACTTCAGAATCACATTTATTGCAGCCTGCCCTATAGAATTTGGACTTGCCAGACTCCATGGTCTCATAAACCAATTCTTCATAATGAATTTCTTTTATCTGTAAATATATACATCCTGTCAGTTCTCTGTTTCTCTGGAAAATCCTGACTTATACAGTTATATAGAGAGGAAAGAGATCACACCCTGAAGGGGCTGTAAGGATTGGGATTGCAATAATTAGAATGAAGTAGAATACCCCTGGGATCTGATTTTGAGTGTATTAGGTCAAGGATATGGAACATAAGACTGGCTCTGCAAGAATTCATTGACTTGGGGCACTTTCTCAGGATACATGATTTCATACCCTGGTGGGGACACTAGGGGATGATGCAAACTCAACTCACTGCTAGTATGGCTCATAGAAGCCTGAAGGATGTGGTGGCCCATGTTGAGTGAAGTGAAGATGCTTGCATTGTCCTGGCATTGGTAGATGAAAGAATAATAAGACTGATGGAATTGGGCATGCTGGAGGCCAGAAGACCACCAGAGGACTACATTCCATGGGAGGGCTCATAGGACACACTATTCACCAGGGCCATCAAGAATGTGTTGGTGAGAGGGACACCATCATCACTAAAATGTTCAATGGTGGTTCTTCTCCATGTGTCAGAATTTATGGAATAAAAGACAGTAACAGCAGGGCTTGTTAATGGCCATGGAAGTCAAATGGCTCTAAAGTAATAGAGAAAAATGACAGCACTTAATCACCAGAAGCTAGGGTGCCACAATTACCATACAAATCAGCAAGTTTTGGGGGGTACCCAAGGGATTTTGACCCATAGGAATTTGTGGAGATAGTGACCCTAGGGACAGACAGAGGGGTTTCTTATCTAAAATTAGAAGAAGGCAAGAATGGATGAGCAAGAGGCTGATGGCAGTTGCCCTAATAAAAATTCATAATCCCTTGCTCAGTTCCTGGACCTGATCCAATTTTCAGATCCAAACCATTTAACTAAAAGAATAGCCAGTTCCCCAGGAAAAAGAACCCTGTAAACATCAGGGGAAGTATTTACCTAAATGATTTACTGAGTCCTTCCCCAAAGGAATGAAAAATTATTTATTTGGGTGACAGTACACTGAGAAAAAGAGAAGATCCAGACCTTTTGAGAACAATTGGACACATGGTCTAAGTTTACATTAGAGACTCAAAGCATCATCGTGGTCACCCTGTCAGAGTGTGGGTTTATAAGAGCCAGGTAATAAATGGAGTCCAGTATAAAGTCCAGCTTAAATTGGGTACACCAGGCCCATGAACCCTTACAGTGGTCATTTTCCTATTTCCAGTTGCATAATTGGGGTAGACATACTTTGCAGATAGAATAATCCCCATACTGTGTATGGTCCCTACCTGGTGGGGTAAGAGCTGTCTAGTGGAGAAAGCTGAGTGCAAGCCTCTAAAGTACCACCCTCTCCCCTCCTTCTCTCCGCTCCACACACACATATGCACTGACCAAGGAAATATATCAAAATAATATTGCAGACAGCATGGCCCTGCTCCAGAACTCCAGGAGCCTGCATTGTGATTCTCTTCTTGAGCCTTGCCATAAACTCTACACTGAATCTTTTCCCATCACTGCCACCTCCAGCACCAGAAGATCTGCTTGATTATAATGTGAAAGTGAAAAGGCTGCTTCCACTGCAGTCCAGACCTGCTGCAGAATGCTTTCTTGCTCTGGACCCTACTCAAATCTGACAGCCTTCCTTGCCACCTGGTATATGGGGTAGAACAGTACTCTCTGATGTAAAATATGTTGCCTCCAAAACCCAAAGAGAATCGCATTGCAGGCTCCTGGAGTTCTGGAGCAGGGCCATGCTGTCTGTGGAAATCAGTTACATGAGTTTGTTTGTTTGTTTTAAAGATTTTATTTACTTATTTATGCCCCCCTCCCCGCTCCTCCCTGTTGTCTGCTCTCTGTGTCCATTTGCTGTGTGTTCTTCTGTGTCTGCTTGTCTTCTCCTTATGGGGCACTGGAATGGATCCTGGGAACTTCTGGAGTGGGAGAGAGGCTCTCACTCTCTTGCTCCACCTCATCTCCCTGGTCTGCTGCATCTCTTGCTGTCTCTGCTCTGTGTCTCTTTTTGTTGCATCATCTTGCTACACCAGCTTGCCACGCGGGCCAGCACTCCGCATGGGCCAGCTCTCTGCTCGGGCCAGCTTGCGGTGCGGGCCAGCTTGCCTTCACCAGGAGGCCCCGGGAATTGAACACTAGATCTCCTGTATTGTAGACGGGAGCCCAATTGCTTGAGCCATATCTGCTTCCCAGTTACATTAGTTTTGAGAAACAGTTTCTGGCATGTTACTAGGTCATGACAGAGATAAACACCGGACCATGGAGCATCAAGTAAGCATGTGTCCAGAACTGCCCAATATTGTCTGGGTTCTACTGATAAACTCTGACATGCCCAGCAGTAGTTCATCAAACAATGGAAATGCTACATTTGGGATCAAGCCCAAACAGGACCAGAGGGCATGAAAAAGCTGGGCATGAGCAGGTAGCCCAGTTCCCCATGTCATCCAGCATGGTTGGACTAGCACCCACTTCCAGTTAACAACTGTGGCCATATAGGGGTATAGGGGTGTCTCATGTAATCAGCTGAAAGAGGGAAAAGACTGATCTTAGTTTATAGGTATTTTGGCTTGGTGTGTGGGTAAAAGCCAAAAATGGGTGGCAGTTGCATTATAGCCACATTCAAGGGTGGTCTTGAAGGTCAGCAGAAAGGGATGACCTTCCCAATAGGCAGAGCTATGAATGGTACACCTGGTCCTCTGTTTTGTGGGAGGAGACATGACCTAAGGTGAGAACATATTCACATTTCTGAACAGTAGGCCAATGGCCTGGTCATCTGTTCAGGGCCTGGAAAGAAAAGGATTGGAAAATAGGAGGTCTACGGTAAAAACCTATGAGTGAATATATGGGAGTGAAATAGAAGTGTGAAGATTTTTTATCATATATTACCAAAAGACTCAGTCAGTAGATAAAATGACTTGACCAGTTGACATTAACCAGGTTTCCCCATTAGCCTCACCTGAAGTCACACAATTGGAACGTGAACAGTGTGGTCAGGATGGCAGAGATGGAGGCTCTGCATGGTCTCAACAGCATGGACTCCCAATTCCAAGGCCCTAACTGCTCCCACCTCTGAATGTCCAACCCAATTTACCTAATGGGAACTTTGTGCTTCACATTCCTACAACTCTGGGCTCCTCAGGATTCTTTTTTTTTTTTTTTGAAAATTTATCCTGAAATTTTTTTTTTTTTAAAGATTTATTTATTTATTTATTTATTTACGCGCCACCCGCCCCTTGCTGCTTGTGTTCGCTGTGTCCATTCGCTGTGCGTTTTCTCCGTGTCTGCTTATCTCCCCCATGCTGTGGGGTCTTGCTCCATCAGCCCACTGAGTCACACGGGCCGGCCTGCCCTCACAAGGACGCCCCGGGAAGCGAACCCGGGGCCTCCCATATGGTAAACGGGAGCTCTATCGATTGAGCCACACCCGCTTCCCTCCTCAGGATTCTGATCCCCCAAGGGAGTGCACTTTTACCAGGGAACACAGCAAGGACACATTGCACTATAACTTATGGTTGCCCCAGAGTATTCTAGACTCTTTGTGTTCTGGTAGGGTAATTGACCCTAATCAGCAGGAGGAGTTAGGGCTGCTTTTATACAATGGGTCAGGGAGAAAAACTTATGGAACCCAGATGATCCATTTGGGCATCTCCTGGAATTCTCTTGTCCTGTTTAACTGTGAGTGGACATGTGTAGAAACCTGGCCTGAGAAGGATATTATTACCAAGGGTTGAGACCCCTCAAGAATGAATGTTTGGTCACACCACCTGTTTGGCCACTAAGACTTCCTGCTCTCCTTTCACAGGTGTCAGCCTGCATCATGATCTGAAGATGTCCTGACAACTCCACTCCCTCTGTCTTTAGCCTTCAGTTAAAACAGGTGTTTGCCCCAGTAAATCTCTCGTACATCTAATTCCATCTTGGCATCTGTTCTTGGAGGAGCCAAACTTGTACAGAAGGGAAATTCTTCAATCTGATAAATGGCGTCTACACAAAACTTACATCTTTCTCTTTAAAATAGTCAACAAGGCAAATATGTCCACTCTCAATACTCCAATTCACCACTGTATTGGAGGTTCTTGTCAGAGCACTAAAGCAAGAAAATAAATAAAAGGCATACAGATTGGACAAGGCAAAACAAACTGCTTTTACTTACATATGACATGATTGTCTATGTAGAAAATCCTGAGGAATATATGAAAAACCCACTAGACCTAACAAATGAGTGTAGCAGGGTAGCAGGATGCAAAGTCAATATATAAAAATAAAGCATAATTCCAAATATTAAATGAAACAATTGGAAATTGAAATGAAAAGAATAATACAATTTATAATAGCATCCAAAACTATGAAATTCCATATAATAAACTTATTTTTAAAGATGTTTTAGATTATAGAAAAGTTACATCAAAAGTATAATGGATTCCCATATATCCCTTTCCATTCCCCTCCCACATCTTCCCTATTAATAATGTCTTACAATACGGTGGTACCTTTGTTAAAATTGATGAATACATATTGAAGTATTGCTACTAACCAAGGTCTATTGTTTACATGATAGTTTACACTTAATTACAAAGCCCCCAAAAATGCCCTCTGTTCCACCTATTATTCCCTCCCCCTTCCCTCAGAACCTCTGGTAACCACTATCTTTATATCAACGTTACATGTTCTTCCGTTACAACAATAATAATCAGTCTACTTTGTTCCATGTATGCATTCCCCCCTTATGTTTGTTCATTCCTCAACCTAGAGGATTTTGGGATGGTGATGCCTGCTCTGCTTCAGACTGAGAGAGAGAGAGCTTAGATCTTATGGGGCAGATGGAATGAACCATTTTGCTTGAAGTTGTAGAAACTCTGTTTTTTGGAATGGGACTTGTCCATCATCATTATTTGGTTTGTTGTCCTGGGCGAGTCTGATGAACTGGAGATTAAGTGTTGGCCAGAACTCTGCTGAGATTCAGGGCTCAACTGGCATATGAACAGAATGAAGATTTAAGTCTCTGGGACATATATTTAATGGGTATAGTGCTAATTATAGGTTCAAATAAAAGGGATAGAAGGATCATGTGTAAGGAAATAGGTTGTCATATGTTCACTTGAATCTTAACAGACCAAATTCTTGACTCTCATTCCCCTCCCCCCGTGTTTTCCATCTCAGTACACAGCACCTACATTCTCCCAACTGTGCAGCCGAAAGCCCTTGTACATATTCTTGACTTTCCCCCTCTTCATTTCATATCCAGTCTATCAACAAGTCTGGTGGTGCTATCTTTAAAATTTATCTTCCGTCCTACTGCTCTTACCACCTTCCCTAGAGCAATGCGTCGCCACTTCCCTTTCAGGACCTAAGTGGGCTCAGTGCTTTTATTTAATGTTCCAGTGGCTGTGGCCTAGTGGGCTGACATTTATCTGATCAGTGTTTCCTAGCAGAGCAGTCCTTACACCTGAAAGAAGGCATCCGTGAAACCTCAGTTCTCTGGCTTGGGATAGAGGGTAATTTTCATCAGCAGAATTGTTTCAATCTTGATTTTATAGCCGCTTTGCCTGTATAACGATTGCTTGCATCTCTGCATTTCTGTGGACAGAGCTGGTGATTTGGGGAACTTTACTAGATTTCTACTTCAAGAGCTCCCCCCTCTGTCGGTGTAGCAAAGCATGGTTTCTTTACTGGTTGGCTGTGTGCATGTGAATGTGTGTGCAGGCGTGTGCACGAGTGGTGGAGGTGTAGTTGGGAGGAAGGGCTGTGCAGTCTTTGATTTTTTTGTTAAATATTCTTTTGTCCTTAAGGATCCTAACTTTCCCATTCTTCACTGTGCAGGTTTCAAAAGACACTTTTCCTTTCCCTTTATCCCCTTCTTCCTGGAAGGAAGATGACACACACTTTTAAGTCTCTTCCCTTAATCTGCTCTGATCTAACAAAACTTTTTTCCAAGATATAGTTGACTTTCTCTTTCTGTGATTTTAGATCAATCTTAGGCCTGTGGCGTCCTTCTCTCTTCCGAGCATTCTGTCCCGTAGGGCAGCCGGAGCATGGAGGGCAGCTTGCTGGGATTTGATGTGTGCTGTGTTTTGCTTTTGTTTTTTACTTATGATAATTTGAAGTTTGACTGTCTTTGTCTTTTATTCAGGTCAAGGACAAGCTTTCATGTAGTTTTCATGAAAACTACTTACTGTTCTTTCTTGCTATTCTTTCTTGTGTTTTAGAGAATGAGTTAGGAGATTGAGATTTGGATCACACGGTGCATACCAGGTAGAAGAGATTTTCTGCTAGAGGCGGGATTCAGTTAACCTCTGAGGGGCCATCAGAAAAACAAAGGCCTCCAAAATCAAGGAGTGATTCAGGACCATTTCAGCGTCTGGACCGGGGCACTCTCAGGAAAGAAGAGTGAATGCCTTTCCCAATACTAAAAAAGCTAGGGGGAATCTCTACCATTTTAGTCCAATCTTGTATATGTTAAGAAACTTTATAATTATGGAAAAATTTAAATATATAGAAAAATAGAGTAGTTTCATAAACCCCATGTATTCAAGAGTAATTTCTAAAAGACAATCTCTTGCTCAAGAGTAATTCAGTGCTGTTCAATAGAAATATGTGAACCACATATGTAATTCTAAGTTTCCTAATAGCCATATTAACAAAGGAAAAAAAAAACAGGTGAAATTAATTTTTAATAGTATCTTTTATTTAACCCAATGTATCCAAAACATCATTTCACATGTAATCAAAATAACAAAATTAATAAGATATTTTACATTTCTCTTTTCATACTGTTATCCAAATCTTGCATGTATTTTATACTTACAGTGCATCTCAATTAGAATTAGCCACCCTTCAAGTGTTCAATAGCCACTTATGGCTGGTGGCCTCCATACTGAGCAACACGACTATAATACCTTTCTATTACCCTCAGAATAAAGTTCAAAGTCCTTCCCAAGGCTTTTAAGGCCCCATGTGATTTCTTTCTCACCTTCAATCATCCCTCTCTAGCCACATGGATATCTTGCATGTTCCCACCTCAGGGCCTTTGCATCTTCCATTCCTTCCACCATGGATGCTTTTCCATGACTCCTGCTCTTGCTTCATTTTGCATTCTCTTTAAATGCCTCCATCTTAGAAAGGCCTTCCCTGGCAAACTTCTATTCTCTTTTTCATTTTTCTTCATAGTATTTATCACTACTTGCCATTATATCATATAGTTATTTATGCATTTGTTGTAAACTCTATGAGGGCATAGGCTTTGTCTGTCTTATTTATCACTATATCCCTGGAACCATGACTAGCACCTGGCCTTAGAAGGGGCTTGATAAATATTCGTAGAGTGAAAACAATTAGCCATAGTTTTAGATTAGAGTTGTATCAATCTGCTAATTTACATTTACCAAAATTTATCATTTACCAATTTACAAAAATATTGAGTATGCTGAGGGTTTCTGTTCTGATATTTTTAAAATTTTTTGTGGGGTGGTTTAGAATAAAATAGTGATATCCTTATAAAGGTAGCAAGAGTTGTATAGGTGGGTCTCCCATTTACCATCAATGTGACCATGTCATGGCTCAAACTCTGATTTAAGAGTAAATTGGGAAACAGATGTGGCTCAAGCAATTGGGCTCCCGTCTACCACATAGGAGATCCAGGGTTCGATTTCTGGGGCCTCCTGGTGAAAGGCAAGCTGGCTGGCGCGGAGAGCTGGCCCACGCGGAGAGCTGGCTCAGCAAGATGACACGACAAAAAAAGACACAGAGGAGAGACAATGAGAGATGCAGCAGACCAGGGAGCTGAGGTGGTGCAAGAGATTGAGCGCCTCTCTCCCACTCCAGAAGGTCCTGGGATCGGTTCCCTGTGTCACCTAAGGAGAAGACAAGCAGACACAGAAGGACACACAGAGAGCAGACAGCAAGCACAGCACAACAAGGGGCGGGGGTTGGGGGGGAGGAGAGAAATTTCAAAAAAAACTTAAAAAAAAAAGAGAGAAAATGGATGTGCCCATTAGCCCGTGCCGCACCATGATGTCACACCAGGAAAATGGGGGTGGGGGGCGGCGGGGGAAGAGTACAATGGAATAATTTTATATACCAGGATTGTTTGAGATATTTTACATTCCCTTTTTTATACTAAGTCATCAAAATCTTGTGTGCATTTTACAATGAGAGTGTATCTCAGTTTGTGTAGCCACAGGTGTTGGCATTAAACACCCAGTCGTTACTGTCTGACTTTCCCTCTCTTTGCTGTCAGGCCAGTCTACAATGTACCAGGGTCAGAGTAAGTTAAATTAAAAGGTAGGAAGAGGCCCTTCAAAGTTCTCTACACTTCCTAAATCACCATCCCTAAATCAAGTCAATTAGTATAATTAAAAGTTGGTCCCAAAGAAATCTGTTCAGTTGTTCAAACCATACAAATATGTATCTCATAGGTCTTTAAGTTTGTTTCTATTTAGCAACAAGAGTTTACATTTGTAGGTGTCTGCACATTACTAAGCACTTATGCATCTGTTCGTTTACTTCTCCCATTCAATATCCCTCTGCGACAGGCAGAGTAGGTTACCCCATTTTACAGACGAGGAGACTGAGGTGCAGTAAGGTATGTTACTTGTTTAAGATCATGGGGTTAATAATAAGTAGAGCCAGGTCAGATCTAGTCTGTCTCCTTCAAACCAGTTCTACTATGTTTTTATTACTTATTATTCTCTATCTTTGCAGATAGTTTCAAAATTATTACAGATTTCCTAAAATTATAATCACAAGTCTCCTCACAACTTTCTCAAGGATATAAGGTTTTTTGTTACTTAAAGCACTTCCCACGGCATAGCTCCTCTAACAGCATGGAAAGCATTAGCTGTGGAGTGAAAGTACAGGCTGTTGCTTCACTAAGCCATTTGCAGGCAGTTTAATACTAACACCTCTACAAACTTAATGTGGTCTTGTTTGTTTTTCGCTTTGTTTTTGTATCATAAGACTATGTAAATTGGCAAGTATTAATTTGAACAGCACAGAGCTTTCTAAAAGACATGATAATCTTTGGCAGATTAATGTACATGGTCTCAAGTTACCTTACTTTTTTTTTTTTTGTAAATGAAGTTTATTTCATTTTCACATTTTTACGCTTGAAGTTGATGGTATCTTATCCGGTATCTCTAACAACGAACCGCACCATTCTGTCTCCCTGCCTCCTACACACTTTGACCTTCTATCAAAGAAAGCCTTCTACTGTGCTGCTTTAAAGAACCTAATGAAACGACTCCAAACAGTGGCTTGGTTCCTGTAAAAATGAAAACCTTCAGCTACTAAGGCTGATTTCTATTAGTCAACAGCTTCCATCTTGTTTATAAGGAAAACGCAGCCATTTTCTCTACTGTGTGTACAAGCTGTGCAGAGAGCTGTTTGTTTTAACAAAGACAATACAAAAATAAATTAGGTCTCCGCGTTTGGTTTAGGTAAGCAATCTTTTGAACCACAGCTGTATTACTAACTGATCCATAATTGCTCTGCATTTATGAGGCACATAGTTTATTCTCTTGCTTGCCACACAATAGGCCATGTAAGTTAAAGAGCTCCAAGTTTCAAGGACTGAAGTTTTTGGGTGCCTGCCAGCACAGATCTGTTTAGCAAACAAGCTGGAGGGTGCTTATTAGTAGGTTGTGGCTTGCCGACCATGAAGCCCTGGGGCCAGATGCACTGATCAAGTGGAGGATCTATATCTCAGCGATGCCATTGGATGAAAAGGAGCATGGCACCACATTGCTAAATATGCTTCTTAGGGGCCTTAATTACGCCACCGTAAAAGACTTCTTTTGTAACTCTTTCTGTTGGTCCAGAAGACAGGCTATTAAAGATTAACATAGGAACTATTTTTCAAATTAAAATGTAGACAAATCTGTTGAGCTACAGCTCTATTATTCATATTACAAGAACAAGCACTGGTTACATTGGGAAAGCGAAGAGTCATATTTCTAGTGGAACAAAACACATCTTATTTTCTCCAGTTGCCTTTCTTTTTAAAAAATTGCTAGTCTTCACTGGCCCCTGCTTAGATTTTTGTTTCTATTGAATGACTCAAGGTGGCTTGAGGCTTTAAAATTAATGCCTACTAGAGTATCACTGAGGCCTTAGAACAATGAAACCAGTCTGACCTATGGTACATTAAAAAACAAAAAACAAAAACAAAACCAATCTGG
>JAQZBX010024916.1:0-29859 GCA_029593785.1 Cabassous unicinctus
AGTAAAAAAAAAAAAAAAAAAAAGGCTAGATTAGATGTACTTATATCGGATGGAATAGACTAAAAGTAAGCTGTTATTAGAGACTAGGAAGGTCATTATATATTAATAAAAGGGACAATTCACCAGGAGGATATAACAATCATAAATGTATATGCACCTAAGTAGGATGCCCCAAATAACACTAGGCAAACAATGGCAAAACTGGAGAAAGAAATAGGTGTCTCTACAACAATAACTGGAGACTTCAATATATGACTATCATCATTGGATAGATCATCTGGGCAGAGGATCACTAAAGAAACAGAGAGCTTGAATAATATGATAAATGAACTAAACCTAATAGACATACACAGAACATTGCACCCCAAAACAGCAGGACGTACATTCTTCTCAAGTGCTCATGGATCTTTCTACAGGATAAACCATATGTTGGGTTATAAAGAATATCTCAATAAACTTTAAATGAACGGAATTATGCAAAAGCACTTTCTCTGATCATGATGGAATAAAGCTTGAAATCAACAACAGGCAGAAAAGTGGAAGATTCACAAATATATGGAGATTAAACAACACAATATTAAATAATCAATGGGTTAAAGAAGCAATTGCAAGAGAAATCAATAAATATCTAGAGACTAATGAAAATGAGAACACTACATATCAGAACTCATGGGATTCAGCAAAAGCAATGCTGAGAGGGGAATTTATAGCCTTCATTGGATACATTAAAAAAAGAAGAAAGAGCTAAAATCAATGACCTAACTACGCAGCTGAAGGAACTAGAAAAAGGACAGCAAACTATTCCCAAAGCAAGCAGAAGGAATGAAATAATAAAAATCAGAGCAGAAATAAATGAAATTGAGAACAAAAAAATAGTGAAAATTAACAAAATCAAAAGTTGGTTCTTTGAGAAGATCAACAAAATTGACAAACCCTTAGGTAGACTAACAAAGAAAAAAGAGAGAAGATGCAGATAAATTAAATGAGAAACAAAAATGGGGACATTACTACTGACCCTACAGAAATAAAAGAGATCATAAGAGGACACTCTGAATAACTGTACACCAACAAACTAGACAGTGTAGAAGAAGTGGAAAAATTCCTAGGAACATAAAAACAGCTTACACTGACCCTAGAAGAAATAGAAGACCTCAACAAACCAATCACAAGTGCAGAGATTGAAACAGTCTTCATACAACTCCTCAGATGAAAAGCCCAGGGCCCGATGACTTCACAGGTGAATTCCACCAAGCATTCAAAGAAAATTTAATACCAATCCTTCCCAAACTCTTCCAAAAAATTGAACAGGAAGGAACATTATCAAGCTCATTCTATGAAGCCAATACCACCCTAATACCAAAGCCATGTAAAGACATTATGAAAAAAATAATTGCAGACTCATTTCCCTAATAAATATGATTGCAAAATATCCTGAACAAAATACTTGCTAATCAAATTCAACAGCATATTAAAAAGAATTATTCAGCATGATAAAGTAGGTTTTACCCCACACATTCAAGGTGGTTCAACACAAGAAAATCAATCAGTGTAATACACTAGCTTAATAAATTAAAGAAGAAAAATTACATGATCCTATCAATTGATGCAGAAAAGTCATTTGACAAAATCCAGCATCCTTTCTTGATGAAAATACTACAAAACATAGGAATTGAAGGAAACTTTCTCAACATGATAAAGGGCTCTATGAAAAGCCTACAGCTAACATGGTACTGAATGGTGAAAGACAAAGATTTTCCATTGGATCAGGAATATGACAAGGATGCCCTCTGACACTACTGTTGCTCAATATAGTGCTAGAGGTTCTAGCTAAAGCAACCGGGCAAGAAAAAGAAATAAAAGGTGTCCAAATTGGAAAGGACGAAGTAAAACTTTTGCTATTCATGGATGATATGATCCTATACCTAGAAAATCCGAAAAATCTACAACAAAGCTACTAGAGTTAATAAATGAATTCAGCAGAGTGGCAGGATACAAGATTAATATGCAAAAATCAGTAGTGTTTCTATATACTAGTACTGAGTAATCTGAGGAGGAAGTCAGGAAAACAATTCCATTTACAACAGTGACAAAAGGAATCAAATACTGTATTTAGGAATAAACTTAAACAAGATGTAAATCACTTGTATTCAGAAAGCTACAATGCATTGCTAAAAGAAATCAAAGAAAACCTAAATAAATAGAAGAATATTCTGCGTTCATGGATGGGAAGATGAAATATCATTAAGATGTCATTTCTACATAAACTGCTATAGAGACTCAATGCAATCATATAAAAATTCCAACAGCATTTTTTAAAGAAATGGAAGACCCAACTATCAAATTTATTTGGAAGGGTAAAGGGCCCAAATAACCAGAAATATCTTAAAAAGAAGGAATGAATTTGGAGGACACTCACTTCCTGACTATGGTGGTAAAAACAGCATGGTTCTGGCATAAAGATAGACATATAGACCAATGGAAGCAAAGTGATGGTTCAGAAACAAACTCTCACATCTATGGTCAAGTGATTTTTGACAAGGCTGTCAAACACACCAGCTGGGGCAGAACAGTCTAGTCAATAAATGGTGCTGGGAGAACCGGATATCCACATCCAGAAGAAATAAAGAGGGCCCCTACCTCACACCTTATAAAAAAATTAACCTAAAATGGATCAAAGGCCTAAATATAAAAGTGAGAACCATAAAACTCCTAGAAGAAAATTTAGGGAAACATCTTCAAGACCTGGAGGCATTTGGGGGTTTCTTAACCTTACACTGAAAGCACAAGCAACAAAAGAAAACATGCATAAATGGGACCTCTTCAAACTTAAACACTTTTGTACTTCAAAGGACTTTGTCAAGAAAGTGAAAAAGCAACCCACTTAATGGGAGAAAATATTTGGAAACACATATCTGATAAGGGTTTGATTTCCATGCTTTATAAAGAGATTATACAACTCAACAATAAAAAAGCAAGCAATCCCATTAAAAAATGGACAAAAGATTTAAATAGATATTTCTCCCAAGAGGAAATACAAATGGAGAAAAAGCACATGAAAAAAATGTTCAATATCACTAGCCATTAGAGAAATGCAGATCAAAACTACTTGAGGAGAACAACTAACAAGGAGGTGAGGATTGACAACCAACATACCAAGGAAACAAGAGAGCCTACAACTGAAAGCAAGACAGTCCGATCCATTGGCTGTATGGAATCGAAGCCTCCTCTCAATTAGAGGTGGATTGGACATCATCATCCCAGAATCCTCAGGATTGGGGAATGAACTATGAACTACAGTGGACTTACTGGTATTCTACTATAGACTTGTGATTCCAGCAATGGAAGAAATTACAGCATTAATATGGAGGCAGTAGCCACTGGAGGTTCTGAGGGCAGGGAGAGGGAAAGACAGGTGTAATGTAGGGGCTTTCTTGGGACTTGGGAATTGTCCTGAATGGCATTGCAATGACAGATACAAGCCATTGTATATCTTCCCATAACCTACAGAACTGTAAGGGAGAGAGTGTAAACTACAATGTGAACTGTGGTCCATGGTCAATGGCAATGCTCCAGATGCGTTTATCAATTGCATTGAATGTGCCACACTAATGAAGGATGTTGTTTACATGGGAGGGTGAGGAAGGTGTGGGGAGCAGGGCATATGGGAATCCCTATATTTTTTGTGTAACATTTGTGTAATCTAAGTATCTTTAAAAATATATATATTTAAAAAATTAGATAGAGATACCACCACACACCTCACAGAATGGCCTGCATTAAAAACAACAACAACAAAACAGAAGCAGAAACAGCAAGTGCTGGAAAGGATGTGGTGAAATAGGGAAATAGGAACACTCGGGAATGCTGAATAGTGCAGCCTCTGTGGAAGACAGTTTGGTGGCTGTGATGGTTAGGCTAATGTGTCAACTAGGCCAGGTAATTGTGTCCAGCTGTTTGGTCCAGCAAGCAGTGGGCTAATTATAATACAAGAGCATTTATGGACTTCAGTCACCAGTGAGTTTACTGCATGGATGGCTGATTACATCTGCATCGATCAGGGAGATTACATCATCATTGGGTGACACTTTTATCCAATCAGTTGAATGACTTAAAAGGGGAAGTGATTTCAACATTCAGAGAGAATTTCCCAGCTGGTCCTTGGACAGGCAACTTCTCCCAGAAACTCATCAAGGACCTTTCATTGGAATTTCATCAGAGCCCCTGGTTTGCAGCCTGCCCGTGGAACCTGGACTTGTGCATCCCCACGGTCACGTGAGAGACTCTTTTAAAATGTCATATTATTGACAGATATCTCCTGTTGATTCTGTTTCCCGAGAGAACCCTGACTAATACAGTGGCTCCTCAGGAAACTAAAAAAAGAACTGCTGTATGATTCAGCAATCCCTCTATTAGGAATATATCCAGAAGAACAGTGACACGAACAGACGTTTGCACATGGATGTTCATAGTGGCGTGATTCATAATTGCCAAAAGATGGAAATAAACCAAGTGTTTATCAATGAAGGAATAGATAAACAAAATGTGGTATATACATATGATGGAATACTGTGTTGCTGTAAGAAGAAATGAAATTGGAATATATATGACAACGTGGATGAACCTTGAGGACATTATGCTAAGTGAAATAAGCCAGACACAAAAGGACAAATATTGTATGGTCTCACTAATATGAGCCATATACAAAGAATAAACATATGGATTTAAAATCTAGACTATAGGTTACTAGGAGAGAGCATGAGGACTAAGAAGGGATACTGATTCTTAATGTATGTAGAATTTTCAATTAGCTTGACTATAAAAGTTTGCAAATAGACAGAGTTGATGATAACACATTAGAGTGAGTATTACTAAACTGGCTGTTTTATAAATGGGTTTGTGGCTGAAAGGGGCAGTCTAAAGATGTAAATGACAGTTGAAAGAAAACTAGACAATAACTTAGGGACTGAAAAACATAATGAACCTGGGGTAGATGAGGATTGTGGTTACTAATACAAATACAAGAATGTTCTTCTATGAACTAGAACAAATACATGCCAGTATTTCAAGGTGGTGAAAATAGAGTAATGCAAGGGAAAATATAATGTAACTTATGGACTATAGTTAACAACAATATTGTAATATTCTTGCATCAATGTCAAAGAAGGCACTATATCAAAGCTAAAGTTCAATAATGGGGTATGCAAAATCTTCAAGATTGGGGATTGAACAGTGGACTAAATTAGACATTAATATTCTACTATAGACTTATTATTATTTTAGCAATGGAAGAACTCTTATCATTGATGTAAATGCAGTGGCTACCAGAGATTCTGAGGGATGAGGGAGGGAAGAATAGGTGTAACATGGGGACATTTTCAGGACATTGTATT
Organism: Cabassous unicinctus; assembly: GCA_029593785.1. Lineage (NCBI taxonomy): Eukaryota > Metazoa > Chordata > Mammalia > Cingulata > Chlamyphoridae > Cabassous > Cabassous unicinctus. The sequence continues at coordinate 5,391 of JAQZBX010024916.1, forward strand.
TGTCCTGCAATGATAGATACAGGCCATTGCATATTTTGTCTTAACTTACAATATTGTGCGGGACAGAGTGTAAACTATAATGTAAGCTGTAGTCCATGGGTAGTAGCAATGCCTCAATATGGGTTCATCGATTGTAACAAATGTACCACACTAATGAGGGATGTTGTTGATGTGGGAAAGTGTGGGAAAGGGAGGGAGGGGGGCATATGGAAATCCCTTATATTTTTTTATGTAACATTTATGTAATCTAAAGCTTCTTTAAAAATAAAAAAATTAATTATTAAAAAAATGGGGGTATGGGATTTTTTTTCTTTTGGACTAAGAAAAACATTCAAAGGTTTAGTGGCAAAATGACTGCAGAACTCTGTGATGAAAGTGAAAGCCACTGACTATATTTTGAATAGAATGCACAAGGCATGGGACTGTACAACACAGTGAACCATGTGGTAAAAGATAGACTGTGGTTAACAGTACAAATATGAAGTGTTCTCTCATGAACTATAACAAATGTACAATACTAATACTAGTGTTAATATTAGGGGGTGTACGGAAAAAATATACAAAGTGTACGCAATGAATCATAGTTGTGATAGTCTGATCATGTTCTTTCATAATCTGTAACAAATATTCCACAACAATCTACGGTGTTTGTGGAGGGGTGATGTATGAGAATTCTGCACACTATGCATTACTGTTTTGTAATCTCAAAACTTCTCTAATAAAAAAATGACATGAAGAGAAATTGGAAGAAAAATATTTGTTAATATAAATAATAATAATAATGATATCCTTAAAATATGTAACTAGAAAAAATGTACATCACTATTACAAAGTGGTTAGAATATGGAAATGCATAGGAAAATACAATTAATGTAACTTCTGTACTATCGTTAACAGCAATATTGTAATATTTTTGCATCAATGTCAAGACGATACTGTGTGAATAAAAGGGGGTATGGAAAAAATATACTAAATATATACTATAGACCAGAGGTTCTTAACCTTTTTGTTCCACAGATCTCTTTGTCAGTCAGATGAAAACCATGGACCCCTTACTAAGTCCACACTGCACTGTGTATTATTTAATGAACATATCACTCCCGCACCAACACATCCCCACAAGAACAATGCTTTTTTGAATTTCAATTCAAGCTCATGGACCCCTTGTTAAGAACCCTTGTTATAGACCATAATTAGTGGTAATAATCTGATAATGTTATCCATAATCTGTAACAAATGTTCCACAACAATGTAATGTATTGGTGGGGGGCTGTTAAATGGGAATTGTGCATGACTGTTTTGTAAGTCCACAACTTCTCTAATAAAAAATGTATATATATAATATAAATACAAACATATATATATATATATATAAAGGCATTGCCTGTGGTTCTAAAAGGAATAGCAGGGAAACGGATGTGGTTCAAGAGGTTCAGCGTCCGTCTACCATATGGAGGGACCAGGGTTCGATCCCCGGGACCTCCCAGTAAAAATAAATAAATAAATAAATAAAAAGAATAGCAGATCATTTGTCAAAAGCAAAGGATTATTTAACTTTCCTGCAACAACAGGTGAAGAATTAAAAAGCAACATAATGTTCCTCAGATAGAAAGGTGGCATGAGACACTGAATAAAAAGAAAACTGAAATGTGACATACAGATGAGTTCAAAATATGGATAAAGAAAACAAACTGAAAAATAAATCAAGAAAATGAGAGCAAAATTAAATCATTTATTGAAGGGTAAGAGAGAAAATAAAGATAACTAAAGAAGAAAAAATATCCGTGCCTCTCAAGGGTATAAAGAGTAAAGGCAGATTTAACTGAAGAGGTACAAAAAGTAACGCAAGTCAGGCAAACTACTTGGAACAAAGAAAGAACATTATTGAGATACACATGTTAGTGGTTGAGATAGGGCGAAGCACTTGAGATACATAAAAGGGAATTAAGATAACCTTGGTGTACTTTAGAACATTAGAATATATAAAATAGAAGATATAAAAATAGAAGAAAATAGATGAGACAGAAAGGGAATAAATCATCATGCAAAGAAAAATACAGCATTTGTACTTCCCAAAGTGAGAAAGCTTAGTTACTATGAAGTACACATCAAAGAGTGTATAATCCATATGGAGTGGGAAAGAGATCACAGAGGATGTCCTATGGATGAAGCAGGAACTTGAATCTGCATAAGAGTAGCAGAGATGGAACACAATCATTGGAACTCAACAACAGTAAAGATGACGCACATGGCATGTGCAGAAAAAAGAAAAGGAGAACAAGGGAAAAACTAGCAAAACCAAACAAAATCTGAGATTCAAAAGCCAAATTAACGTCTCTAGAACACAAAGGAAGTAGGAAAATGATGCAGCTGGGACACAATGAATTTAAGTAAAAACATCTTGTGACATTTAGAAAGAAAGAGCTTTAAGGATAAGTTGAAATAACAAAGTCTTATGTAAAACTACTCACTAGAATACCATGGTGGGAAATCAAGATGTCTTCAAAATAGGTAGACATAATGCCCCTCTGTAACTTAAAGTTGGGCAGGGAGAAATTAGGCCAAGGAATGGGGAAGGACTTCACTACACAAATGCCAAAAACATAATCCTGCTAATCTTGGACAAAAACAAAAAAACAAAAATGGAAAAAAAAAAATACAGCCAGGAATCAAATGAAGAAAAGTAAATTAAATTAACTAAGCAAAGGGAATAAATAAAAGGGGAAATGAAGAAGCTATGTAAACTTGAACAAACTGGTCTGCATTTCAAATCTGTGAGGAAAATAAATTATATAGAAATTGTCATTGGATCCATTTCAGGGAAAACAAAGGTTTCCCTGCCTCACATCATACACCCAAATTACAGCCAGGTGTGTTAAACATTTAAATATAAAAATGAAATATTATTAGAAGAAAATACAGTGAATGTTTTTCTGGTATCAGATAGAGAAAGCCCTTTCTGGGAACATATTTAAAAGAAATCCATAAATTGACTAAATAAAATATTTACATGTCAAAAGTCACTATGGAAATATAAAAGCTAAACTTACGACAAACTATGAAAAATATTTCCAATGTATATGACTAAGGTTATCAATGGTAATATAGAAGAATCTTACAAATAAGTAAGAAAAACAAAATACCCTAATCCATGAGAGCAGGTAAATCACAAAAGAAGAAATGCAAATACCCTAGAAACCTTTAAAAATAAAAACTTAACTCCATTATTATTTTAGGAAATATAAATATATTACAAAATAAAGTTATGTCTATCAATTTGACAAAGCTAAAAAACAAGATCTCAGGGAAACAGCACTGGCAATATAACCCTGAGTGCCATATAAATGGATTTATGCTTTCCATAGCCCAGAAATTCAATTTCTAGGAATTTATATTAAGGAAATAGCCAAGAATGTGAAATAACAAGAAAAAATCATTCAGGTAGCCTACTTGCAGAATTGTATAAAAGAGAAAAGCTTTGGAACCTAATACTGAATAACTGAATTTGATAAAACAAATCACTCAATATACATAGGATGAATTATTGCCCAGATGTTAAAAAATGATGTAATGCGAAAATTTATGGTATGGAATACAATTCACAATATGTTGCATGACTGTAAATATAAACAGTGGTCATCCTGGGTAGTTGCATTATAAGTAAGTTTATTTTTTTAATCTTGTCTACATATTTTCCAAATATTTTACCAATAAGCAAGCATTCCTTAGTCAAATGACAAAAATGTGATAAAGCTGTTATAGTAGAAGATCATTTAATGCCATGGAAAAATGAGTTAGAAAAATGTATGTATATAGTATAGTTATAAAAAGAAACAGACTATATAAATATTTTTCCAAATTCTTCACAAGGAATTCACTTTTAAATACGATAGAAAAATTGTCACTGAGTGAGAACCATGTGGATTGTTAAGTGGAATGATTATTCAATTGGCATTTGCAGAAAATAAAGGCACATGCGTTTCAAAAGCTGTCTCTGTGTGTGTATGTGTGTAATGGTGTGGACAAAGAATGCAACCCAGAAAAAGGAAAATGATGAGAAAACAGCTTGGTTTAATTTGTTGTGAAGAGAAACAACTGCCTGGGGAACATTTTAAGAAAAGCTCATCCATAGGAAGTGAAATGAGATCAAAACTGATTTTCTTGGGTCAAAAGTAATGACTCTCCTACCCCAAAAAGTAAAAGACAGGCATCCATACTGAACTGGGCATAAAGATGATACATCAAGAGTTCCAAATGAAAAGAGTACAGTTATAGAAGAATGTTAAAGTTCAGTTAAAAGTTCATATTCTGTGAACATGTTTAAAATATACTATTGAACACTTACCTTCAGAAAGGGATTGCTAAAAGTATTGTGGTAGGTACAAAAGAAAAAGAGAGGAGGAGAGTGAAATAATTTATAATATGAACTCTCTACCTAGAGACTGTCAATCAAATTGAAGAAACAAGAAAAATAAATATATATGTATATGCATATATATATGCGGGGGGGTGTATGCAAGTATGGATGGATGGATGGATGGATGTGTGTGTGTATCTTGTCTAAGACAATATTGTGTTAATGCTGAGTAAGTAGCATCAACCCCAAGAGATAAAGCAGTTCAGAGCCAGCAAAGAAGCAGAAGTTTTTCACAGACAAAGTGGGATTGAGAATATCATTTGGATAGTAGAAAATGGGAAAGGCGATGATTCTAGGGTTATTTTAAGATTACATTGTTATTCTTTCGCCATAGAGGGAAAAAGAGGGAAATACTAAGGCAAATACACAAGAGTAAAATGACACACTATGACTCCACACATTCTGCCTTCATATGTATGGGGCAAAGATGAAAGCATTATTTCTTCATGCATCAGGTAATGTTTACTGTGTGATCTCTAGACTTTTCCAGCTCATTAAATCAGTATTCCACAATCACCTTGTACTCCAGTAGAAAGGTGAAAAAAAATATGCAATTTGTAGTGTCTCTCTGGTGAAAGAGGAGCCAGAGAGAAGGAAAGACAAAGTGAAAGGAGTGAATGAGCAAAGGTGCTGCTTTTAGCAGTCTGAGAGATTTAAAAAGTGACATTTTTTAAGTTAGCCTCTCGAGAGGCCAAGTTAAAAAAATTGGAGAAAAGATACCTTGGTTCACAGGAGAGAATTTGACTTATGTTGTTCACTTGAAGTACTAAAGGAGATGAGGAAGAAAGGAAACAGCTGGAAATCAGAGTATGGTCCTGAAGTTTATGAAGAGAAAAGTGTCATTCTTGTCATTAATTGAGCAAACATTTATCGAGTGTCCATGATCTCACGTAACACAAGAATGAATGAGAAATGCTATGTCCTTAGAAAATGGATACTGGGGTCATCAGAGAGAAGGTAATCCATCTTTGGCAAATAGGAGTAAAAAGTAAAGGAAGATAAGATTCAGGTTTGCTAAGATAAATTGTGAAAAAACAGGAATACCATGGGAAAAAGAGGGAGGGAAGGAAGGGAGGGAGGAAGACATGCTCTGTTAGGGTAAAGTCAGGGGACAATTAGAAAAAGGGATAAAAGCAATAATTCTCTTGGAACATAGTTAAGATTGCATCTGAGGAAAGGCCTCATAATCCGGATTTTATGAAACTTAAAATACCGTAAAGGCCATATGTGGTCTTATCCTCATCATTCCTCCCAGTAGTCTCTTCCTCATTCACTGCATCCAGTCCAATGGCACACCTCCCAAGTTTCCAAAGCATAGCTCCTCCTCTCAGGTTAGGAATTTTGAATTACTGTTCCCTTCACCTGGAATATTTTTCATCCATATATCAATATGGCCCACTCCCTCTTGCCTCAGCTATCACCTTCTCAGTGAGTCCTTCCTTGGACAGATATCTAAAGTGCAATAATCCCCTCCCACACATGCCTTGTGCACACACACACACACACACACACACAGTTCTTTCATTCTTCTTTGCTGTGTTTTTTATTTCCTATAAACACTCACTGCTTTCAATACTGCAATCTGTATTTTCTTTATTAATTTAGTTATTTTCTACCTCCTCATCTAAGATGTAAAATTTATGAGGGCAGGAATTTTTGTTCACTTCTGTATTTTCAGGCCTGGAAGATTGTCTGGCATAGAGTTTGTGCTTGACAAATGTTTGGAGAATGAATATTAAAAATATGAACAATGTACTGGTTTTGTCCTCAAAGAGAGAAGACTAAAGATTTCTTGCTGTGAAGAATGAAGAACAGATAAAAAGAGGACAGAGAGAAGTTACTTTAGTTGTTTTAGTTAGCTGAAAACCAAATAAATGGGTAAAGGCTGATGTGGGAGCAAAGTTCCATAAAGACTTAAGAAGAAAAACATTCCGCCTTAGTGCTATAACGGCGATGGTGACAGTTGTGGTGGTTTGGAACTGTATGTATCCTGGAAAACCATGTTCTTAAAGTTAATCCATTCCTGTGGGTGTAAACCTATTGTAACTATGAACTTTTGGTGAGGTTAATTCATTTTAGGCATGGTCCAGGGTGGGTCTTAATCCTCTTTGTGGAGTCCTTTATAAGAGAATGAAATTCAGACAAAGAGAAAGAAAGCCATGAAATCAAGAAGCTGAAAGCAATGAAACCTGGAAGAGAAGGGAGAAACAAACAGATGTCGCCATGTTCTTGCCATGTGGCAGAGGACCCAAGGATCAATGGCAGTCAGTCTTTGGGAGAAAGCATTGCCTGGATGATGCCCTGATTTGGACATTTTTTTCTCAGCCTCAGAACTGTACATTAATTATTTCCCATTGTTAAAAGCCAAAACATTTTATGGTATCTGCTTTTAGCAGCTTAGGAAACTAAAATAGTTGTTTAGTGACATAGTCTGAACCAGGGGACAAAAGTTACAATGCTCCCAGGTAAGTTGTTATGAACTGAAGCATATCAGTAGAAGACATGACTGGAAGATAGAAAAAAATAATAAATAGAACTAATATTTTATAATTCTTATAGAGACAGTGCTGCATAAATTAAACAGGAGAGTATGAAAATTTTATTTAAGGGAAAAAAAGCCAAGCAAGACTCTGAGCAGACCAAACAAATATGGGTAACATGAGGAAGAGCCTTTATGTCATTACAGAATTGCTATGATATATTGACAGCTGATCAAATTGAATTAGGGAAAATAGAAAAGCCAGGTTAATCATGGGACATGGGGAGAAAAGACAATTCAGCTCTACTAAAGAGAAACTAAGAAAACATCAGCATAACCAGTTTATGACAAGGAATAGCTGTCTAACTTATGCAAATTACAGATAGATATGTATGGCTTTGATGAAACAAATGATGTATAAGAAATTGGTCCATTTCTCCAGAAGTTAAGAGGTGAGATGACACTATACACAACGTGTAGCACCTTAACTATGCCCTTTTCATTTTTTTAGCCTCTTGGCTTAGCCCTAGGCATTGTTCTTAGCAAACTCAACAAGTATTTTCTTACTGCAATAAAGGATGTAAGTGAAAAGGCAAACAATAATCCCAGAGTCTGTGTCAAATGAAGGGCACAACACTATTATTTATATTGGGATGGTGGAGATTATAAAAACGCTTGCAGTGCCAAAGAGTAAAATCCACAGTGAATGCATTAGAAGACTATATACCTAAACTGGGAGAAGTAGAAACATCTCTTTCTCTCCAAAAGCAAGACATATTGATTGATGCTTCTATGCGAAAATACAACACAGCTGGGCAGCATGTGAGGTAAAAATGTATACCAGGGGCACGTAAAACAGCAAACAATGATAGGAAAACAGAAGGGGAAAGTATTATGCATCTGTGCTAGGAAAGAGAAAAGCCATATGCACCTGTGGCACATTGGGGAAAAATACAACAGACTTGGGCACAAAGGCAGAAAGATGATTCACGGGGGATGGCTTATAAAGATCCTGTATTTCCCTGGAAGGAAATACAAAGCATCTGGATCACATCGGGAACAGATGACACCTATGGGGGAGAAGGTGCATATGGCGTCCACAGAGAGGTGTGTGAGGGGGTTGGAAGTGAAAGATGGGTGGAGGATCTGATGCAGCCGCCAAGTGCTATGAGTAAAAATGGTGCTCCTGGGAGCATTGAGGGAAATGTAAATTTACTGAGTCTTACCAGGGAAAGGTGAAGTCATTTGTGCTGGTTGACAGAAATATAAACACTGTTAGGGCTACATTGTTATAAATGAAGCATTAGGGAATATTTCAAGAATGGAAATAATAACTGAAAAGAAAAGGGAAGCTAATATATATTGTGTTGGTGGGTGATAAGTTTATAATAGGGACTCCATTCCAGTAGAGTGTTTTGAGACACTGAAGGAAAAATGGAAAAAAAATGACCATAAGAGTATGGTTTTAAAAAATGCCTACCAGGAGGAACAGAAAAAAAAACATAGAATAAAAATCTGGAAACCACTTGAAAAATGTTTAAAACATCTGGAAAACTTTGGCAGATAACTAAAAGTACTTCCAATGTCTAGGTATTAAAGACTATACCATGGGATTTGCTGAGGGATAAAACATGAGCTATGAGAGGGAACAGATGGTCCATCACAACTAAATATAAAATATTATTTGGTTCTTCTAGGACATCATAGCTCAGATTCTTTTTAAGATGATATTTAAAGATTTAAAATGGAAAAAATGGAAGATTTATGTCAATGCATTCATGTGTGAATTTCACCAGGGAACTAGCTTTATGGACTATTTCTGGGTTGACCTACTACTTACCCTCGCAACATTGTGCTTAAGGTATATCTGAAACAGAACAAGTCAATTACCTAGAATATTAATAAAATCCCTTAACATGAATTAATGTTGATTCAGCTTTTGGGTCAGAAACATACCAAATTATGCTCTTTTCCTACTATCAAAAGTTTGATTCTGTGGGTCAGACATTAGCGAGAAGGCTATATATATGAGAGATCTCTCCATCAGCTGCAGCATGCCTAGAAGCTCCCACTGCAGTTCCAGGATCTCCCACTTGCAGCTACCCTGAGAGGGTTCTTGGCTGCCTCTGTCGATTGTGAACGTGGATTTTTCACTTTGAAAATATAGTGTTAGGCTACAATAAAGAATGTGGTTGGCCAGAGTAGGCAGGTAGTTTAAAAGATCAGGCTTTTCGATAGACGTCTATGCTTAGAGTACAAAGAATAAACAAGGCTGGCTTGTAGGAGAGGCACTGCTCTTTCTCCTGGGTTACCTGCCACAATTGGTAGCTCATTTCCAGAGTCCTAGACTCTTTTCTCTTGCTCGGCTCATGTCCACTCAGGTACAAACCCTTTCCTTTCCAACACGACTGGCACTTCTATTGTTCAGCCTCTCCACATTTCTCACCTGGGGGACAATAGCCTCAAAACTGACCCCACTGACATCTGTCTTGTTACCCTAGAGCCTATTCTTTACAATGACCAAATTTTGTGCTAATTGAGCAAATGTCTCCTCCCGCTTATTTTCCTTTAATGGTTGCTTCTCACATATAGAATAAAGTCTACACTCCTGCCCAGAATGACAGACAAGACATTTCATGTCCTCAACCCACCTGCTTCTTTATCAGCTTCTCTCACAGCTCACCCCCATCGACCTATCCAGTTTATGCACCAGCAATGTCAAATTAATTATAATCCTGCACAGACCTTGTTGCTCCATAACTCAATACATAAGACATGCAATTCTATCTTCCAAGAAATTTCCTTCTTAATTTGCCTTAGCAATATGGCTCAAGATCGTCTGCCTCAATGAAGCCTTCCCTTATATCTCCAGAGTCAAAAATTTTCTCCTTTGCCCACTTACATACTCTTACCACTGCACACATCACACTGGAATTTAATGATTGGTTAAGCAAAAGCCTCACCTTTTAGATTGTGATTTCCTTGAAGGCAAGGACTATTTCTTATGCATCTTTTGAATTCCAACATTTAGTACAAAGCTATTACATAGTCAGGCTATAATATTTGTTTTTGGATCTATATGGCACAGATCAATTGGATACAAGTAATCTGGGAGAAAAGGGGATGCACTAGAAGTACAAAGGAAATAAAGGAAGGATGACTACAAGGAAAGAACTGGCCAGTTGCAATGAAAGAAAGGATGGTGTACTGAGGAACAAAAAGTTCTGGCACTCATTCAGAAAATGAGAACACGGGGTATTGGTATAATTGTTGGAAGTAAGGCAAGGTATATTGTATGTAGAACAAAGAAAACACAAGACTGAGGAAGAGAAACGCTTTGATCTTTAGACACTATGTGAAAAATGCTGTGATAAGAGGATGGGAAACGTTGATATGCCAGGCATATAAAAGGAAGAAAAGAATATATCACTCTTCTAGACCATCCACCAAAAAGGAGAAAGGGAAAACTTTTTGGTTTTTGAAACAATGCTTTTCTGATAAAAACAGCAAAACTTTAAAAAGACAGTCTGAGAGCATGTAGGAGAGATGAAAATAAAAGTAAATTAAGTAACATAAGCGTATAAAGGGAAAATTACTAACTATGAAATGCAATACAGTGAAATCAGAAACATCTAAAGTGTATAGGAAATTATTTGTAGACCCATACCTAAATGCAAGAATTCTCAGAATGAGGTTTCTTTAGCAGAAGATGGGAAATGAGTGACAATGATGGTAGGTGAAGGCATTGTGGAAAGAAAAATAGAAAGAAAAAGGAAGCCAAGTAGCCCCTCATACCATCTTTCCCTATCATAGTGGCCAGCCTACTCTACATAGTACTGGGAGGCAAAGAGGATATGCCATATGCCATAACTGAATGGAGATATGTTGGATTTGACAATGGTTTTTGAATAAAGGAGACTTTAAGGTATTCTATTATTTAGGAGTGATCATAAAAGACACAGTTTTTATTTAGGAGCAGGGAAAAAATTTTCCTACTGAATAATATTGAAATGGAGAGTGAGAGACCAAAATAAGACTACTTTTATTATATCCCAAAATTTGTGTTCATTAAATATATTGGTTGCATGTATTTATTGTATGTGAGTATAGATGTTTGTGCATATGTGCATATGTATGTGGATGTGGATGTGGATATATATGGTATGTATATACCCACCTACTCTGTGAAAAGACCTTTACAAAGTGCCATAGAAGATAAAGCTTAGCATGAGATACCATGCTTGACTTTTAGGTCCTTATAATCTAATTGAGCAGCCAAAATGAACATGAAAAAGGAATGCTAACAGAGGCATTAATTAACTGTATAACAAATCGATGTAAGAAATATAAGAAGAGTGCATAACTATTACTAAATATTTCAAAGAACAGTCAGATAAAGAGATTTAGAGCAAAATTCCTAAGGTAGGCTGGTAAGATTTTTCCAAGGGAAAAAGTTCCAGTTAGTTGAACCTAGAAGGAAAGTAGGATTTAGCCATGTGGAAAAGGAAAAAGAAGTAAGATTTCTGAATTCTGAGTACAGAAACACTGGAAATAATGCACAAAACAGATAAAAGATTAAACTCTGGGTAATAATAAGAAAAAACATCAATAAATAAGTACTGCCCTGAAACGTAGTAGAAACAATTAAAACAATGGTAGATAGCTGTCCATTCAAACTCTTTCTCCTCTTCTAAATTGATAGAGTTTAGTCTGCAAAGCTAAGACTATCTTTCCCAGATTTCTTTGCACCTAGGTGTGGGCATGCGACTTCTTCTAAAAATATGGACAGTGTGTAGAAGGTGAAGTTTGATACTGGCCTGAGGCCTAAAAAAAAAAAAAAAAAATAGATGTGCCTAATTTATGCTGTCTTTGCCTCGGCTGCTTGGAAGTAGATGATGGTAAGACCTAGAGATAGAGGAGCCACAAGATTGAAGACACCTGAATCCTTGAATCACTATGGGGAGAGAAGCTGCTAGTGAGTTGGGAAAATCCATTGTAAACTGTTTAAAAACAAAGAAAACAAAAATGGATGCTTTGATCCTATACCAGACCAACTGAGTTAGAATACCTGAGAGCAGGGACTGGGAATCCATATTTCTTACAATTCCCCCCCAATTATTATAATGTGCCACCAAAATTGAGAGTCATTGCCTTAAGGGAAGGGACATTCCCTCCCATTTTACACTTGCCATCTTGGACCATGCAAACAAGGGCATACCTTAATAAAGGTGGAACAAGGAGAAAGAAGGATTGTGGATCCTTGAAACCTTCCTAAAGCAAAGGCTTCACAATACCTTGGACTTTTATATAATATCTAAAATGTCTACCATCTTCTATCATGTTATTTTAGGTCTCTCACAGCAGCCAAATCTATATCTTAATGAAAACACAGAGTTCGGTCCTGATTCCACATATAGGGTATTTTACTTTGTAATTCACTATACTAAGTGAACCAAAAGCCAAACTCTGCAATTCCAATTCAACTTGTTTAAACTCCACAGCAACAACCTCTGCAATTGGTAGTGTTCACACTTTAGAGAGGACTAAGTCAAGTCACTGAGAGATTAAGTGAAGTCTCCAAGGTCATACAGCTGTTAAATGGGAGAGCTTAAATTCTAATCCAAACATTTCAGCTTCAGAATCTGTGCTGTTGTGCATTACTTTACATTGAGTCTTAATTAAATGAGAATTCATATGATTTCACAATGTTTATCATATAAGCATTAAACAATTTTTCCTCCTTCTCCCCTTCCTCTTCCAACCTTCACTGAACAACACAACCCTCTTCTCCCCACCAATTCCCACCCCCCACGTGCTCTTTTTTCCTTCCTGGCACGAAATTACTTATAATAAACAGGAAGATTCCACACAGTGATACTGAGGTTAGGAGATGAAAGGCAACGTAGAATAATTCCTTTAGCTTGGTGAGGAGCATAAATCTCTACCTAATGTGAAACGATATCTCACTTCCTCCACCTTCAGCATCTCACACAAAAATGCAAAGCAAAATTTTTATCCACTCTCTCAACCCAAACTCTACATACAAAAATGAAACAAAATGTTCACTAACTATACTTGAAACTGTAAAATTATGTGCAATTGGCAATCAAAAGTTTAAAACAACATTCACAATGAAAGTACTTGGCCCTGAAAAAAGTTTAAATGTGGCTGCCCCAAGGGCACAAAATGTCACAAATGGAATGCATGCAGAAAAGAGATATTCCTCCCTAAACACATTAAAGGGAAAGACTGTCACATACCAGACATATAGACAGGAAGAGATGTCCTGGTGGGGTAGAGAGTAATGTGTACTCCTGGAGCACATAGCAATAAAAGAAGAGCTACTTGAATGCAAAGGAGGAGTATGACTGACCCACATGTCATAAAGGATGACACACTTGAGATGCTGCAAGGGAAAGAGAAGTTAGTAGGTAAAAGATGGAATGTTTTACTCTTACAAAGACAGATGCTGCCTTGTGAATAGCTCTTTCGAATGAGTTTACCAAGTTTCTTTTGTTTCTTTCATATGGAGGGTGGGGGTGGGGAGGAATTATAAGGAAGCCTCTTGAGATCTTCTAGTCCTTCCAAAATTCCCTTGTTTCTATTAAATGCAGTTAATAATTCAGTAAAATGTGTTTTCCAAATCTGTTAAGAATAGCAGTATACCTTTTATTCCAATAAGGATTAAATGACTTAAAATCTGTAAACTGCTTAGGATAATTCTTCCTGAATAGTTGATATTACTATTATTATCCTATGATCTATCATAAAATACCCTCATCCTTTTGCCTGGATATAGCCCAAACCCAAATAAATTAGACATTTATTCTTTAATAGAAATCAAAAGGTCAAGACACCATGTTTTTCCTATTAAATTAGCAGGGATTAAACAACAGTGAAAATATTTAATGATGCTAAAGAGTGGTTGAATAGGCATCTTCTCATACTACCAATGCATAGCTAATTGGGTAGAACTGCTTTAGATCTTAATAGATTATCTGGCCATATTTTCATGGAGAAGAATGGAAGAAAACATATCAAAATGAAAGTGCTTACTATTATGTAGTACACACTATGTAAGCATTATTCTGGTCATACAGGTAAGATTATGATATGATCCTAAAGCCCATATGTAAATACTTGTAGCACAAGGTAGAAATCTGTAAATGTGAGACATAAATAAAATGCTATGAGAATTTAGAGTTGGAAAAGTTGCTTCCACCTGGAAGTAATTACATCAAGTTTCAGATGACATGACATTTGTGCTGAGTTGAATTTAGACAATCAATTTATGACAACATTTAATAATATGAGAATAGCATCTGTTATAGAACATGCACTGGGCATAATTAAGAACCAGCAAGCCATCCAGTTTTTCTACAAAGTGATACAACTGGACATTCTTTGTGATGTCCCCAGTCATAACTAGTAAACCACATTCATGAAATCATGTCACATTAGGACAATTACTTTTTTTTCAATGGTACCATAGGCAAAATGGTGTTGAATTCATTTTTTGAGTAAGCATTTGATATTGTAAGATTTCATGTAAAAATCCAAATTTTGGGAACACTGAGCCTGAACAGTGGCCAGAAATAGCTGCTTCTCCTTATAGAATAGATGTGCTTCCCCAGGGTCATTGCCAGTAAAACACTGCATTCATGTGTGCACCTGTCTCTGTTAGCTGCTCTATTATTCACCTTTCCCACAGACTTGAGACTGTACAGTATTGTCTTTGTAAGTTAAAATAAAATGGGGTAGAAAGTGAGGTTGCTACTGTTTTTGTTTAAATGATTTTTTTCATTTTGCCCCCTTAAAATCAATTCAAAATATTTTATTTTTCACCTCCCTTCTCCATTCAAATACATTCTTTCTCCTTCCTTATTCCAAACAACACTAAAAAGAAGCATGATCTGTTCTTCTTTGTGGACATCTGTTCTGAAGAGTATAAAACTCTTTAAAACATTTAATTAATATTCCTTATGTTAGCTTTGTCCTTTTCTGAGTTCATGGTGATAACACTTTCTGATATGTGTCAGATTAATACATTTCTTAATGTTCTTTAAAGTCTTTAATTCCTTTATGGTTGTATGTTCCTTTTTTGTTTGTTTTCATTTTCATTTTTAACCTCTATATGAGTGTGAGATTCTGGAAGAAACTAATCTTGCAGAGATTCCCCCTCAGATTTTATAGTTTATTTTAAGAATATTTTTTCTATGAAAAAGCATTGTGAAATGTAAAAGATGTTAAATGCATCTCCTTGAGAACAGGAGTCTCCGTTCCATAGTGACAATAATAGTCAACATGTATGGAATGCTTCTTATCTGCCAGGCCTTTCCTTAGTACTAACTGTGTATTAACACATTTACACTTCACAACAATTTAAGCTTCACAATTTAGGAGGCAGGTACTATTTTTACCTCCACATGGTACAGCTGAAGAACTGAGGTACAGAACACAAAGTAGCTTTCTGAGGACAGACAGCTAGTTGTGAGCTGAGCCAGCTTCAAAGCCAGACAAGCTGGCACCGGCACCCCACCTGGATCCACCAGGCCTTCCTGCCTCCCATCTGGTACAGCCTCAATAACTGGCATACAGTACGCAGCCCATGAGCACTCATGGACTTCAATGCAATTTATTTACAAATTTCTGAGAAAACTATAGGGGTCTTAGTTTCCTAAGTTGCTCAAAGCAAATACCATTAAATGTGTTGGCTTTTAAGAATAGGGATTTATTTGCTCACTGTTTTGAGGCAAAGAAAAAAGTCCAAATCAAATCATCATCAAGGCAATGCTTTCGTCCTGAAAACTGACTGCTGGCAATCCTCGGCTCCTCTGCCACTTGGCAAAGCACATGGCAAAGCACATGGTAGTATCCTTTCCCTTCTCTTTGGGTTTCATTGATTTCAGCTTCTTGCTTCTGTGGCTTTATCACTCTCTGTCGGAATTTCATTCTTTTCTACAGGACTCCAGTAATAGAATTAAGACCCATCCTGTTTGAGGTGGGACATACCTTAACTAACGTAACCTCATCAGTAGGTCCTACTTACAATGAGTTTACTCCCACGGAAATGGATTAAATTTAAAAACATGTTTTTCTGGGGTACATACAGCTTCAATCCACCACAAGGTCAGATAGGAAAAATGGCACCTGTGAGTGTTAACCTATCATTTTGAGTGGCAGAAAAGATTATAAAAATGTTACAAGTCCTCATTTAGTCTTTCTTTGTGGTATTAGCTCATTCTGCCATTTTCTACATTCAAACATATACCTTTAAAATGTAGATATAAAAGATTAGAGCTCCTTATACCACAATTCTGTTTTAACCAACTATATGTTTTTATATGTGAAATTCTGAAATAAAGAAAAACATAGAAAATATTATTGTAATTACCCATGTTTCCATCACCCCAAATTGGCTATTGTTAAAAAGTTTTCTTTTCTTTCTTGGTAAAATAAATAAAACAATACACATAAAGTCACAGTGCCCTTTAGGGAACACAATTCTTTTTACTTGGCATGATCTAGTTTTCTTTTATCTAAGATGCTGATTCACAGCCAAGAGTGAATCCCTTTCCAGGCCATGATGAATCTTTCCTCATAGCTTATCCTCCAAATAATGTATAGAAAGAGGCATAGGATCTCTAAAAGTGTGTTTGCACGTGCCTTGCTAAGGTCAGCTAAAAAAGCTAGATTGTCTTTAAAAGCATCATTTTATGATGGTTCCCATTTTTCTCATTATCCATGGATAAGCTAATAATCTATTTTCAATCTAGCAAGCACTCTGTCTGAAATATTACTTATAAGGCAGTATCTCTGAAGCTACATTGTTGAAGACTTTGAAATTTTTCCTTGCTTTTCTCATAAAATCATTTCAGATTTCATGATAGGTTCCAGAGAAATTCTCCACATAAAGCACAAGGACCAATAAGTATTCTTTAAACCTTACATCAGATACCAAAATCCTTCACTCCTGTGAGCTGAATTGGCACATCTGTGAAGAGCCAAGATTCATTTTTCATTTCCTTTCACATAGTCTGCTTTTTTAAAAAATCCCTGTTCCTGTTTAAGATACACAACTTTTATGCTTCCAATCTATCACTCCCCAATTTTTGCTTCCAAAACAATGTACCAAATATCTTATTTTCACCAAATATTCTTGTAATTAGCTTTTAAAAACCTTTCTACTAACTATCAGTGGCTAAGAGCTTCTTCACTGACAAGAATAGTATATTTTCTCTTAGGTAATATGTATGGCAGAAGAAGTTTTGGTAGCATAGATTAGATCCCTAGTTTTAGTAGGATTTCCACATTCCTAGGCTGACTGGTTGTACATAGGCAAACATCAATGCATGTGAAATTATAAAGCATTGTATAAGTATTTGTTTTTGTTTATGATTATAGAAAATATTTTAATTAGTTGCATCATTATTCAGGCTGTGTATAAGTCATCACTATTTATATCACAATCATCATAGAGTGACATGCACAATCACACCATAATTTTGAGTTATAAATGAAAATAAATAAAGGTTGGGATAGTTACCACTTTGCAGTAATAACTATTTCTATGTGTAAATCACTATTATAAATGGAACGTTTTTTCTTGATTTCATCTTCAGAGTTTTCATTACCACTACTGATTTCAGTGTTTTGATTTTATAACCTTTTTCAGTATACAATGACTGTCTTTGACCCTTGTAACAGTTTTTGACTAACACTTTATCTGATATTAGTATAGCTACCCCAGCTCTCTTTTGCTTACTAGTTTCATGGCATATATTTTTTCCATCCTTTCATTTTCAACCTACATATGTCTTTGAATTTAAGGTAAGTCTCATTTATTTTTGAATATATTTTTCATATATTTTCTTTGTACCATCCTAAATATATAACAATCACATTTGATTCAACACCAACTTCACTTCAATAGCATATACATGAACTGTTCCTATACCTCTCCATTCCCCCCACCTTTTTTTGCGCTAGTTACAAGTTATATCTTTATACATCATGCATCCAAAACCACATTTTACCATTGGTTTTCAGGCATTTGAATTTTAGAAACTTTAAGAAGTAAAAAAAGTGGAGTTACACACAAAACTATACAATACAATAATGCTGGAATTTATAATTATCCATATGGCTACTTTTACCAGAGGTCTTTATCTATTTAAGCTGCTTAAATTCACTGTTTGGTATCCTTTTCATTCAGTCTGAAGAACTCCATTTAGCATTGTTATAGGGCAGGTCCAGTGGTGGTAAACTCTCTCAGCTTTTGTTTTCTGGGAATGTCATAATCTCTCCCTTTTTTTTGAAAGAAGGATTCACAGGATATAAAATTATTGGTTGGCAATTGTTTCCTTTGAATAATTTAAATGTTTTGTTCCACTCCCTTCTTTTGCCTCCATGGTTTCTGATGAGAAATTGGCACTTAATCTTATTGTGACTCCCTTGTATATGATACATTCGTTTCTCTTGCAGCTTTCAGAACTCTCTGCCTGTCCTTAGCATATGACAGTTTGACTACAATGTATCTGGAAATGACTCTCTTTGAATTTATCCTTTTTGAGTTTCGTTTGGCTTCTTGAATGCAAATATCCATGTCTTTTGTTAAATTTGGGAGGTTTTCTACATTATTTCTTTGCTCCTTTCTCTCTTTCTTCTCTTCCTGGGATTCCCATAATGTGTATATTGGTAAGCTTGATGGTGTCCCACAGGTCCCTTAGGCTCTCTTACCTTTTTCATTCTTTTTTCTTCTCTCAGTCAGAATCATTTCAATTGTCTTGTCTTTTGAGTTCACTGATTCTTGTGCCAGCTCCACTCTGCTGTTGAAACCATCCTGGGAATTTTTCATTTCAGTTATTGTGGTCTTCAACTCCAATATTTCTGTTTGGTTCCTTTTAGAAATCTCCATATCTTTATTGAGATTCTTATATTGTTCATTCATTATTTTCCTTGTATTCTTTAGTTATTTATTTTTGTTTTCCTTTATCTCCTTAAGCATATTGGGGATCAGTTTTTTTTAAATGTTTTTCTGGTATGACCAAAGTCTGGCCTTCTTTACTTGTGTTTTCTGGATTTTTATCTTGTTCCTTTGGATGGGACATCATTTCCTGTTTCTTTGTTTGTCTTGCAATCTTTCATTGCACAATGTATATTTTAATATTTTTAAATATTAGAATATTAATGCTAGGATTTGGACCCTGCACTGTCTGTTCTTTAAATTTGTATCCCACTAGTTAAATGACAGAGGTATCTTTGAGTGCTAGGAGTTAAGAAAAACAAACTAACGCAAAAAAAACACCTTTTACATTCTTTGAAAATTTGCTATGCATTGGCTGATGCTGTCCTACAGAATTTTGCCTTCATATCAAGATGATCAGCCTGAAGTGAATGCGCAATTCAGGGTCTTTTACATCTTTTCTGAGCCTGCAACTTTCCTGTCTGAGCTTGTGCTTGCTTATGGCCTTAGAAATGCCTCTGGTTATAGGAATTCAAATGTCCTCTTTACTCCCTATGAAATAGACTTTTTCCTCTTCCTGAGTGCTCTATTATGTGACTTAATTGTATGACTTTGCCCCAAGCTACTTTGATTTAATTGTTTTTTACACTGCTTAATCTGTTTTCAAGCAGCTTCTGCCTGCAGGGCAAGTTCTGGGAGGGTGAACCAGAGATGAGTTTCCTGGTTAGTCTTTCAGGCTGCACCTGATAGATTGGCACCAACAAACAGGCACATCCATATGTGCATTAGGATTACTGTGCTCCCTCAGGAACAGGAACAGGTACCCACAATGGGAGTGCAGACTGGCTCCACACCACACTGGAAGGGAGGGGGAGTTGGGGAGGAGCCATGAAGGACACCATGAGCTCTTCCTACCATTTTTCACAACTGCATTTTCTTTATTTGGCACTCATTCAGGTACTGCAGCTGTTTTCAGGGTTATAAGATAGATAGCTCTGCCAGTGTTCATGAGTTGTTCAAAGATTTCATGGGGAAACGGCACCCTGGAGCATTTTACACTACCATCTTGGTTGACCAGAAGCCTGTATTAATTTTCTTAAAACCCAAAAGCACAGTTTCTGTATTTAAGAAGTATATTCTAGTGCCATCCATTGTAAGACTACTTCTGGTCTTATTCAACACCTAAGAGTTTGCATCACTGCTATTGCAATTTGTTCCCAAATTTCCCCTGACTCTAGAGAAGCTAAGGAGTTACCTATTTGGAGGAGACTTGTCTCCTAGCCGATACATATCTCACTGATATCATACCCAAAGTGTTTCTGGAGTTTTATCTTCCATCACATTGATTGGAATGCACATTCTTGCCATCTCTGCCCCTGCTGCTCTGGGTAAGCCTTCCCTTTGTTCTCATTACTATGGGTTTGAAATTTTCTGCTGCTAGACTTATAGCAGTATCCACAGGGAATTATAGCATAGCTAGAATGAAGAAGAACTTGCTTCTAAGGTTATTGATTTGCAGATCAATATTGAAAATGATGACTGGAGTTATTATAGTTCCTTGGTCTGCACAATTAATTCCAAGTTTGTACCTTCCCTCATTGAAAAACCAGACAGTCTTGGAGAGATTCCTCTGGAGTTCATACCTCCGGTGTTGATATTCCCATGCAGAGTCTTTTGAACTCTGAATATTGCTGGGAGTCTCCCCTGACCAGCATGCTTATACTCTTTTGGGGAATGCCTTTCCTCTAAGGCTAAGAATCTAGCCTTAAAGTCTCTGGTCATCTTCAAAGAAGCATCTTCACAGAAGCATAAGGGATTTTACACAACCAGTATTCCTGTCTAGTTAGGATTTTTCTGTCCCTGAGATGGAAGAGGCTGTTTCACCCCATAATTCTTCTAACACACACTCATTAAATTCCATGGGTCTGGGTTACTCACATTTATCACATTCTTAGAGGCTATCTCTTACATTAGTGGTGAGTCAAACCATATTTTTCACTCAATTATGTTTCCTAATGGGTAAGCTCTGCAAGCCTTTATCTGTCTTCCTGCTCACAAACCCATTCTAATTTATCTCCATTTTTCTCATTCTGAAATCCCTATACTAAGTTTAGTGGTCCATATGAAATCTACTTTAACCCTTATGAAGGGAACTCATAATATGCAACTATAGAACACTTTTGCCAGGTTTTATCTGTTTGTTTATTACTCTGAAAATATACACTTAATTTTATGTGTCCCTTAATTGTTTTCTTAGGATACAGACTTTTCCCCCTACTAAATAGTGTTCTGTTTTTCACTTTATTTTAAAATTTCCACTGTTTAGCCCCCTTTTAAACTCAATTGTTTTATTCTCCAGTTTTATTTATAATTTATTATAAATTTGTATTATAAATTTCATTGTATAATAAAGAAAATAGTAAATAATATAAATGTAATCTGCATGAAAAAGGAGTGTAGACAAATTAGGCAGGGCCTACTTTAAATACTATACCACCAGTTAATTTATATGAATTTCCTACCATATACTGTTATTTCCAATTTCTAACTTGAATCTGACATGAAAAAAAATGAGAATTCATAGTATGATGTCTGTCAAATATTCTGCCAACCAAACCAAATAATATTCACACTAACTGACATATTTCAGATACATACTGTGAGTTCTTTTGAGGGCAATGAGAGGGAAAAGGAGAGAGAAGTAGAAATGTGAATATAAAAGAGAAGGGACTTTTAGAAACATGCATTAGAATATATACAGTTCCCTGAGCTTACAGATCCATGTTTTTCTGAGGTCTTTGGTGATTCTAAGGAAGTTATTTGCTATATAATTTTACATGTATGTTACCACAGCACCAAGGATTTCCAGTACTAAATAAAATGTTTTTCAATACTAAGCTGCCTTTCTTACCACCCCATGCCAGAAGTTTCATCCTGGAAAGGCTCAGAAAGGCCCAGTTTATCTTAGAATATATAACCTAAATCAATTACCAAAAAGCACAAAAAAGTAGAAAATATTAAAAAAAAAAAAAAAAACAGCAAGCACAGAGGATAATAACACATTGGTTGAACCTACCCCTGATGTGAAATCCTGGTCTAGTTCATGCTACATAGTAGCACATATCATCAATATTCAAAGCTTTGCTGGTATTTTGATTATGGTTTTGGAAGGGTTGGAATTTCTCTAAAAAGTTTTAATGTTTTTAAACTTAAAAAATAGTTAATCGGCTCCCCACAAAAATTAAAAATTTTGTGTCTAGGAGATAGAATCTAATGAAGATAAAACATATTGAAAAGAGCTGTGAACAAGAAGAAAAGGACTGCTATGAAGGAAATAGATATGCTCATTTTCCCTTATGAGTTTTGAGAATATTCACATTCAGTAACAGAAATGTAATTGCAGAAGATTTTCTTTTTTCCCTTGGACCATTTTCAGTGTCAAAGAATAAAGTTATTTTTTTTACTAGCTAGAACCTAACCTTTGTTTGCACTGTAAGCAAGATAGAATTAATGACAAATGAAACAGTTTCATTTTTCACATGTTAATAAATACAAAATATCATTCCAACAGGTTATGTTAACCTACAACCAAGCCTCTAGAGTGTTTCACAGCAAGACATGGGCTGATGTGCCCTTTGTTCATGGACTTTAAAAACCTATATCCCAATTCTCTGTTCTATTAGCATTCACAGCTTTTGTGTTTTATATAAGGTGTATTGAAGAAAGAACCCAAACTTGAAATGATCAAAATACCACAATTTTATTAAGTAGGATTCTCCTAAGATGAGTATCATATATGAGGCCATGCCCACAGTGCTGGGTCTTCCTACAATGACTCTCTCTTTATAGAAATGGCAATGGAGATGGAGATGGAGACAGAGGGAGAAACTGAGACAGATAGAACAAATATAATATATAAATAAGTGCTGATAGGGGGACATCTAAACCCAATTCCACTGGGTTTCTCTAGTTCTCTAGGGTGGAATCCAGTGAAGTCACTCCAGTTGTCCTAGCCAAGATATTATAATTATATGAATATTCTTTTCTGTTTTATGATATTTGAGGAATCTAAATTCTGTGGTATTAGCTTGCATTCCTCCGGTGACCTCTACTTTCTACTGAATAAAGTTCAAACCCTTAGAAATCTTTTCATTACTTGACTCCTTCATCTCATTTTATTCAAGTTCATCACACTTAACTACCCTGAACTATTATGTATTTCTCTGAACCCACCAAGACCTTTACACATCCATACTCTTCCTTGAGCATCATAGAGGAGAAGTCCTGTTTCCTTTGCCTGGAAGTTCCTTCTGCCTTACTTCTGTTCTCCCATTATTTCCTGATAAAGTTCTTCTCATAGTTTCAAATTCCAGTCAACTTTCATTTCTTTGATGCTTTCTTCAATATGCTTTTCTGAAATGGTAGCTACTTATTTTTTCCTCTATGCTTCTAGAGCATGTAGTATATGACATTTTATTTTCCTTTTTCTTTATATTGAAATGCTTTTTACTTACTAGAGCATATTGATGAAAGTGTTGAGGACTTTGATGAAAGTGTCTGGTGAATAGTAAATAATAAATGATTGCTGTATGAATAAATAAAGGAATAAATTACTAAAGAATCTCATTTAGTTATTCAAAGTTAAACATCATGGCTAATAAAAATATATTGAACACTTATTCTATTCACAATTCTAGACTGGTCATAGGACAAATTGTATAAAAGGTAAACTTTCACGGAATTTATTCTCTTTAAGCTAAAATTTCTTTGTCCTTATCTAAGAAAACTTTATGTCCCCCAACTGCCTAGAATTCCCTAAATTTATCCAGATTCTAACCTAGCCCTCCCATAAAAAGCCCCATTTTCCAGATTAAGATCCTCTCTGAAACTCAAAAACCAGAACAACTACCTTAGTCTTTACAAATGAGAGATGGGGTGTCAAAAAGCCTTTTTCTTGTAGTTGAGGAGGAAAACTAGAGATTTGGCTAGCAGGGGGGAATGAAGAGACTCCAAAGACTATGGGTTAAAGTTCTTGAGAGTCATATATAATGAGAAGAAAATACCATTCTTCGTCTGCCTCCTCCCTGAGTCAATAGAGCAAAGCAAGGAGTATAAATCTTCCTTTCATGCACAAAAACACATTGTCTTTTTATGTTAATTGTTTTATCCATTTCAAATGTTTTAGAGTTGCATTTTATTCTGATTACATCTAAACACAAATTTTCCAATTGTATGAATGCATGCAAACTGATGTCCTAGACATTGTAACTTCCAAGCAATAATTAGCTGGGAAGAGACTTTCTTCCCTTCCAAATGAATAATTCAGATGCCTATATTGAAAAAAAGTTTATTTCATTGTAAGAACTGCAAAAGAGTATATATTGACTTTTCTCCACACTTGTATCCAGTGGAAAGTAAGCAGTGACTCTTCCATGAATACTCCTCAACTTTTTTGTAGATCAATGAAGGTCAAAGTAGAGCTAATTTAGAAAATCTTTGACGGTATTACAGTTATGCTTCAGGAAAAAGTAAAAATAGACAGTGTGACGTTTACAAAAAAAAAAAAAAAACACCACAACTTGATTCCTTTTTCCTCTCGAAACGTAAA